>CM070097.1:8645974-8855974 GCA_036178185.1 Liparis tanakae
AAGTTTATTTTGTATCTCCTTTTGCTGCTTGCTCAGTGAGTTTTAGTCAGTGATGAGGCCTGATATCTGACCTCGTACATATCAGACTGGAGATATATTTGGATTTATTATATATTTATTACCTTTGCATCGAAAATGTGGAAGGTAATGTTTTGATCGCCGCGTATTTGTATGTGTGTGTGCATGTTATTCGCATAAGTCAAAAAGTATTAAACCGAATCGCATGAAATTTGGTGGGATGATTGGTTATTATCTGGGGACCATTTGATTAGATTTTGGGATCGATCGGGTCAAAGGTCAAGGTCATGAAAAGGTCAAAATGTTATTTTTACTATAGCACGGTCAATTTGTATCCAATTGGCGTGCAACTAATGCCAAAATGTTCATAATGCAATGCTCAATCTTGTGATATACAAAGGTATGCGCTCTACCGAGTGCCCGTTCTAGTTTAGATTTGTTTTAATTTGGTAGTGAGGCATCAGCACCCGATTACATATAGTATTTATTTTTAGAAGAAAGGGACACATTTAACATCCAGACAATGATGCAATCGTGCCAGAAACAACAGTCTAAGTTCGTAACGTATGTTAAAAAAAGAAACATCAGTTAACCATTGTGCCTTTGTAATAGACGTAATGTTTCAGTGATGATATATAATCTCTCTGACCCAAATAATGACAAATAATTATAATGGAGAATGGGAACATGGCCAGAGTGTAATATTTCTATGGATTTGTCTGAAAAGCGTGGAAGGTCGTGCAGACAAAAATATAAAATGTGGTGATGAAGGACAGAGAGAAAGAGAAAGTTATTGGAAAATTAACCATCTTCGCTGCTGAGGACATGCACTACTCTTACCGCCAGAATACATTAATTGGATGAAATGAAACATCGATCTGAGAGTTTTGGACAGCAGGCTAATTTTGAGCTGGCACAACAGACTTTATTTTCATGAATACTTTCATGTGTACTGTGTAGAAACCAAGCTTCTGTAGGAGATCTGCTGCCAAAAGGAATCACCGTCTGTCTCATCACTAAAGATGCTATATTCTGAAAAAGTAAGCATTTAATTTAATTTACACTCAATCCATAAACTTTGTTCTGTTTCAGCACATTTGTACCATAGCAGATAAAGCGAGTATCAAGGTTTTCGAGTTTTTCACTGGGGACTTCAAGCTGAGCCAGCAATATTCCACCAACTTCATATATCAGCACAGTGTGCGGCATTTAAAAAGACCACTGTAGCTCTGGACTGTCAGACAGCATTTCAAAATGAAAAAGACTAAGACCAGCGTGACTCGGTTTGATGGGGGCTTCGATACATGAAGCTGTCAGTGGTCACTGCGTGTGATTCAGAGGTTCACAGGCCGTTTGGAGTAACAGATGCTGCTCCTCTCTCACGAAACACATTACATGAGAAGGAAGGCCTTGTGGTAAACACAGCATCTTCACAGCTATCATGGGATATGATGAAAGGATATGATGGATTTGTTTATGCTTCCCAAGGGGGGCACAGTTCCCCACTTAATGATGGCATTACAGCAGCTAATGATAAATCCTTGACATGAATTACAGCATGCACAGCGGGAGACAACACACTGAATACTTGTTGCACATGTTATCATGTGTTTTAATTATTTCATTTATATGCTAACATAATTGCTATCAAATATAATAAAAATAAAAATAATACAATTTAATTTTTAACCACCTTTCTGTGTTCATACATTTCATTAAATAAATGAGATATAACATGTGGATCTTTTTGTTTGACCTTTGGATAGAGACAGAAGTCCTTGTGCTTCTCGTCTTAACGCTAAGCTAAGCTAAGCTAATTGGCTGCTGCACATTTCATATTCCTTTATTCATTCACACATTTCCCCAAATATATATTTTTAAACTTTCCTTTCAATAACTAACCTGACTCGCCTTGCTTGAACTTTCTTCATGAAATTTTATTCAATCGACTGAATTCGCCCAGAATCTACTTTAAGCAAATTGGAAATTTAAATAGATCAGAATTGACTCCAGTCAAATGCAGCCGCTCTCGCCACGAAGGAAACCATTTGATGTCTCCTTCAAAGAATTAATATAGTGAACGGTAAACGCTCGTTAATCCTAATTAGCGTCCTTAGCTAACGAAGCAATTAGCCCTGTTGCGTAGCCAAAGCTGCTCCTGCTGCTACAGATTGTTTCGTTTTTACCTTCACAAGTGACCTTTAATACACAATAAATATCTTAACCATGCACTCTGTGAGGCTCGTATTAATAACAACTGTTATGGATTTTATTTGCATTCAGTTCGCTCGGACTGAGCCTCCTGACACGACAACACTTTAACTGATCACATTATCCATATACGTGATGGTACAGTACTTTTAACGATGCATACCGTAGCCACTAATTGTTTTTTTGAATTAGGCGATACCTCTTCAAATTAACGTTTGTAGTTGCGGTTTACAAGGACGTTTGTTTGTACTTGTGAGGACCGGCGACATTTGGCCTGAAGGTTGAATAATTATTATTCTAGAGGGAGCTGAAAATGCTAATGAATTAAGGAGGATATTGGCAGTGAATCTGCCCATACTGCATGCAGCCGGAAAGTCACTTCATTCATTATTTGTTAATCAAACATCATCATGAAGTGTCAGAGTGGGCTGCTGAATCAAACCAATTCCACGGCACAAGAACAAAGTCAAATAATCCATCAGAAAAATATTAAATAATCTTTATATAACCTTCATTTATGATGTTTCAGCTGCTCTACAATAAATCATTTCGACATAGTTGTGTGTTGCAAGAGAAGAATCTCTGTTATCCATCACTGCAACTGCACTGGGGAAGAAACTGAAAAAGAATAAAGACAATTTGAAACTCAATTTGAAAGGAGAAGGAGGGGGCGGAGCTTTCCAGAGTACTAGAGAACTTTGTCATCACTGGGGATTCCTTGTTTGTGCAAACTTACTTGGCCAATAAAACCTGATTCTGATTTTACTCTGGCTTTATATGTATTTAAGTCAAATCACTTTAACATTGTATATTTTACACAACATTTTTTAACTCTGAATATTTACACCAACAATGGGGGCTATTTACATTGGCTAGTGTTGTAATAACTCTGAAAGAGTAAATATACTTTAACACTACATTTTTAACACTGGGGAATTTACAGTCTAGGGCTATATTTCTGAAAATAAGAAAAACTTATTTTTTTATATAGTTCAGTAACTTAAAAAATAATCCTATAATCAACATGAAAAATAATTGCAATGAGGTCATGGATTGTTTCCTGTATTTTGTGTATTTTCGTTATTGGATGTGTTTACTGTAATTGCAGCAGGTTTCATTATGTGCCATACAGTCTTATGAAAATGGGGAAAATATTTTCTTCATTTGCCTTGGACTTGGCCTGGCAGCAAAGTAGATCTCTTTAGATCAGGCTGGTGTACTTCGATGTCCCATCAGTCTCACTTTCACCGTATTGATCGCCACCCCTCCTTCCTCTATGCGAGTAATCTCAGGCTGGCAGCGAAGGGGGGAATGAAAGCGCTTCTTGCTTTCCGCATACGTTTGAGATGTAATCTGTCCTCCATCTGGAAGTCCTATCTAGCAGGATGACGCAGGAGTGGAAATGACTCAGTTCAACTCAATCATTATCTCTCTTGAACAGGGGTGTCTTGGACATTGCTGAGAGCTGAAAGATTGATCTTTCACACACACACACACACACACACACACACACACACACACACACACACACACACAGAGGTGGCTGTCCCTTTGATAAGCATGTATCCACTTAGAGCGTATAGTTTCAAAGCGACAGTTAATGTGACCGCTGCCCTCTTGGTGTCCATCTCTGGTCCTGCTTTATTTTCTCAAGTGACAGAGATAATACGTTTCAAGTCGCTGGATCGCCCCTGATATTTTTGCAGTTCTGCAGAGAGAGCGAGAGAGTGTGACATTGTAGTATATTTTCATCTACTGTTTAATGTCAGATTATCCAAAAATATGCAAGTCAGGGCTCAATGTTCAATAACCTATGTGACGTGAGAGATTACGCCACTAGGTTGCTGGTTAAGAACATGGGGCGGGCGCTAGATAACAGGCATGGGGGTTCAACGGGTCTGGGGGCAAACTTAGTTGATCAGTTTTAGGATTAGGTGATTATGCCTGCATGTGATTGGTCCACGAAGACCGGTAACAAAAAACACCACCTCTTTTGTTGTGTATAAAACATATGTTAAAATGCATGTTTGATAGTCTTTCTCAATTCGGTGCCTTAAAGTACTCCAAACGGCCTGCAGGCGCTTGTTTCCTGACCTGTACTTGTTAAGAATAAACTCAATATTCTTGCTAAATGCTGTTGTCCATCGAATCTCTTTTTCCATCAACTTCTTCAAACCACCACGATCGGCGGGAGGAGAAACAACAACTTCCTCTCCCAGATGGTGAATCTGCAGAGGGTCGCATGATAAAAGCAGCTCAGACTCTTACGTGACATTGTGTGTGAACTCTGACACAGGACTGGATGTATTTCCTTTCCGGTGAGCTTAAGGAAGCTTGTTAAAGTAGTTTTTCCTTTGGGGGATCCATTGAAGCTTCAGACTATTTGCCAAGTACATTAAGGATTCCGTGTGAGCGGTTCAACTTCAAAAAGAAATTCAGAGCCAATCCACAGCACAGCCACCAATCACTGTCAAAGCCTCCCTCGCTCCTCTTTGCACAGCTTTGGAGATCTCTTCTCGGTCCCTCTGCTAGGTTTGGATGGAAGTGTGATTATACTCTTCTGAGTGACAGCATCTTTTTTACACAGGGGAGCGTCAGAGCACATGAAGATTAATTGCTCCACTTTGTTCTCTCGCTACCTTTTTCCCTTTTCGCAATTTCAACTGTGTCTAGCTTCATATGTCAAAACAAAAGTCTCTTGGCGTTGATAGAGCGGGACTTTTCTCTTTTCTTTCCCCACAGTTGCTTGGTTTAATCACTGCCGTCTCATCAAAACATTTCAGGAGCCTAGCGGCGGTGCATTATTCAGTGTGGACAGGTGTTCTGTGCAATGTGGCATGTACACTAAAGGCATCTAAAGTACAAGCCAAGAGCAAGATGTAGAACAATGATGCGGCCTCTATAGTTTGTTGTATAATAACTGAATCGTACTACGAGATAAAACACGAGACGGTTGATGTGTATTGTAAAAGTAAAGTAAGTGAATTATTCACATCATGGCTATAACATCTGATGGAATCACATATTAAGTTTCATTCCCTCAGTCACTAACTCTCTTATTCTTCCTCAAAGATTCTCCGTTGGCACCCCGAGTGTTCTCTTTCCCACCATCTGGCAGTGACACTGAACACAAGCGAGACATGAGCGTCACTTCTGCTCCGTCAAGTTTTGTAACTAGCACAGCTTGCTTACTTGTAATTGTCTTCCACGGTCTGGACCAACAATCAGATTAACTGCACATTAGTTTCAACACAGTCATGCAAGAAGAACGACGCCGACCCTTTACTGAAGCAAAAGGTATCGATACCACAGTGGAAATGTGAAAGTCCTGCATTCGTATTTATAAAATATACGTGTGCACCTTTCAGGTGATCTATTAGTGTTTTCTATGAAGCTCATATTTGCCTTTGGATGCATGTCTACATTAGCAGTGTATACATTAAAAGAAAAGGAAAGTACTAAAGTCAAGAACAAGTACCTGAAAACTGCACTCAATTACAGTAGCTGGGTATATTTACGACATATTGTTCCTCCTGAAAGTACTTCAGAAAACATTTGCACACAAAAACACGACTACAAACACATGTTGAGATATGTTCACAAGTGAGTCTCGTTATTAAAGAGGTGAGGAGTAATGTCGGCGGGCTCTATCAGCAATAACTTTGCAAGTGAACAAAGCACTGCCTCCCTTTGATGGCAGCCCCTAAGTTAGGAAACATGATTAGAGCGCTCTACTTTCTGCTAATCCTCTGAGGGACAACTTGATGAATCTACTGAGCAACAAAAAGGAAGCTAGCGGAGAGATGAGGATGTGAACTGTCATTTAGTCTTTACATGTAAAAGAACAAAAACAAAGATATATTTTATTACCTGCATCTAACAATTAAGGAACAAAGGCAAGGTTCAGTAACATTTTTCATCTTTGTATTAAAGAATTTCCCTCCAGACCGTCTCACCTCTGTGCAGGGGGATGAAGAGAGAGATGTCACACTTCAAATCTCTCTCATCGTCTGTCCTAGATGTCTCTCACGCAGTGTGAAGTGTTGTTATTTGCAATTTGCAGCTCCCATCCTGCTTCTGAAAACTAACCACTCTGTTTTACTACGCCTTAAAGTATTTTACTCTGACATTTTACATTGTACCAGCAACTCAGAGGGGGGGGGGGGGGGGGGGGGGGCGCACATTATGGTAGAAATGTCTTTCAGGGCCAGATGAAAATTTTAAATATAAAAGCATAGTGTAATGTAATGCAGTTCTCTCTTATTGTCCTTTAGAACAATTCTAATTTAATGTTTTCTCAGTCAACGCACAGGCCTTACCACCTCTTTTCTTTTGGAGAAGTAACCCAATTTGTTTGCACCTAATCACATTAATTAATTTAAATAATATATAAACCCACTGAATGTGTTCAAAACCTTTGTGTACATGAAACACATTTAATATATATTTGTATTATCTTAGAAGACCTCATATTTTTTGGAAAAGGGGTTATGATGATAAATGTGTTATTTAATGAGAAAACAGTATTATAATATACTATTGAGCTACCCTATAGTCTGCTGTGGATGTGGTTATTGCTCCGCACTCTGCTGGTCTCGTATCCCCTTCAGACTGCATGTGAGCTGCAGTGCAGGCCGAGGAAAGGGACCCGGGTGGACAGCAGGGCGGTCAACATGCTCCTTTCTCACTCTGTCTGTTCACTCCAAAGATAATGTGAACAATCTTGCTCAAATATCGGTACGTACAATTCAGTCCTCCTGAACTATCGTGATATGTCCCTACAGTCCTGCTGCTGTCATCCAGCGCCATATTGCCGACTCCATAAACGGTCGTGTTTTTAACATTCAGCTGTGCTCTCCCAGGTGTGTTCTGCCAAAACTGTCGGGGCGTAACATTTGAACCATACATCTCCATTTAGCCACACAGTCTTCTCATTGAACAGGAGAAACAAATGGGCCGTTTGAGACATTAATGGATTTTAGCTGACTGGTTGTAAAACCTCACAGAGTGTCAGCCAAATGATGAGATAAGATAACTATTGAATTGAGGATCCCATCTTCTACAACAGGGATTGATGACATATTGTTCATACGAGGTAATGGTTCACTTTGTCTAAGGTTTGAGGCTCACCATGACAACTGACTCTTTCTGTGTTTTGTCTAATGGAAGTAGTCTGAACTGGAGTGTCTGATTCAGTCACTCAGCCTACTCATTATCTCGAGGATCTGACCTGTTTGAAATCAGCAGCTATTTTAGGGGGTGTATAATACAGCGACCAAGGGAAATAAAATATTAAGCTTGACTGCACAGTTACAATTCTACATTAAACTTTCCTGTCATTCCATTTGCTCATTTCTCTTTAAAAAAAATAAATAAAAATAAATAAATGGCGGACTCAAGTTGCCTTTGAGCCAATTATTCCATCTTCTGAATATTTATCACATGCCTGTTTCCCCAGATACACGAAAAAAGCCTTCTGGCTGGTGGCCATGTGTAAGAATTAAGGGGAGAAATTGTAACAAGAAAAGGAGAAAATACAAAGAAATATGATTAAGTGCATCTGCAGGGCCAGAAGAGACCAAATGGAAAGGGAGAGGAGAATATAAGTGTCTTTTTGTAGAGTTGATGAGCTCTTTGGTTTTCAAGAGAGGACGGCACAACAATCCGGTCCCGTTTTCATCTCGGTCTCTGTCGTGCCTCGGAGCTTCCTGGCTTCACAATGAGCTTGAACGGTTGCCTGGCCTCCAAAACTCCTCACGTCGGCTGCAGCAAGCGGAGAGGACCAGGCACACTCAGGCGTCTCTCCCTTTGCCTCTAATGAAGCCTCTCCAGCAGAATAAAAAACAATCTCACGTCTATGTTATATTTCTGCACATATATAATCATTGTAATTCAAAAAGCATAATGTTAGGTTTTCATGTGCAGACACAACACTTCAGGGGAAGTGCTTATTATAATCAGAGAGGAGGCAAAGAGGAGGAAGTGCCAGCAGGGCTGCGCCTCATCTGCTGCTTCATCTGATCCTCATGCGTTAATGATCAAATGCCCCCTGGTGGTTTAAATAAGTTATGTGCATTTAAGCAGTCACTTATTTTTTGTTGTGACATTCTTGGAACTGTTATTGTTTTTCTATTCATCTATTAAGTGAGCTGTCATCTTCAAAAAGTTGCTTGCTTGAAAAATCTTTAATGTACTGTTATATTTGTATTTCTACTTCGCTTTATTCTACTACCCTTCTACTTCTTCACCCTTCTGCTTCACCGCCTTTCCAGAAGGGGGATTTATCTCTACATGTATTTCACAGCTGTAGCTAGTTTATATTGTATATAAAATCACACAGGATACACCTATAAGATACACTTCAATGTTAACTATTGAATCAGTGGTTCTGTGAAGGCGTCAGTGATGGTTCGGGGTACTCTCAACACCTGTATGGGTCACTTGGCGAGGGGGCTTACCCTATAATCTATAATGTTTTCTTGTTTTTCTAGATGTCTTGAGCTGAGTATTGGTCTTCATTAGTGTTGGTTATGACTCCAATATGTGTTGGTCTCATCTGCATGATGAAACAATTATAACTGAGCTGTGACCGGAAATGAAGTGGTTTGTGTAGCGGGAAAAGAGCCGGGGTGAGGGGGATCAGTTTAGGCAACAAAACTTCTTCTTTAGGTGTGGGTGAGGAAAAGTTCATGCTTGTGCTTAAAATAGCTGCTTCAACTAATAGATAAGTAAATTACATAACACAAATGCAGTATAAGACTCTGAGCAGTGTAGTGTGTGGTGGAGGGCATGCTACCAGCATCCTTAACTGACCTATTAGCCAACTGACAAATATCCATCAGAAGGATGCTGATGGATAATCTGAAGTCATTGAGGCTGGGGGTTTTAGGGATTATGGGTAAATCCCTCAACACTGGTACATTGGTAGAGGAAGTTGTTGAAGACATTCATAATCATTGGAGCCATTTGAGCTGGACTGGTCCTGTCTGCCTGCTACTTTGTTTTCCTGAACGTGGCCCCTTACCTCACCTGAATGTAAAGCGTTGTATTGGTATTTAATTAAGTACATAAAGGATCTGAGTGCTTCTTCCACCACCATCTAAATGTCTATTGATGTCTATACCATGCCACCCCTGATACTCCAAGTCTCTGCCCGGGGCATTAAAGGCAACACTGTTATTTGAAAGTAAAACTCATATTGGAAAAATAATGGATGCTGGTGGCCTAGTTTGGGGGAAAGATTTGGTTATCATTGTAAAAAATGTGTTGTCTTCCCAGCTGCTACAAAGCAGAGTCCGTTGGGAGGAGCTGTTAGGCAACCGGTCACAGTCTACATTCCTCAAATCAATAAGTTTCATGAAACACATCAATAAACCCAGAGAGGGACATTTCTCTTTGAGAGCCAGTGAGCATATAGGGAGCTCTGGATCAACCATGTCAGGCGATATACTCTAACACTCCCCGGAGAGGCATTCTCATCCCAGAACAAAAGGAATATGCTGTTATGTAACCAAGCCTGTAAAATCAGAGGCATAAAGGCTCTGAAATACATCAATCACATGGGTCAGTGACACACCCGCCATCACAGAAGCAAACAGGGGCGAGCAGTGAAACCAGAGATGCGTCTAAAGTAGGCCATCAACTATTCATTCTGATGTGATACACTTAAGCCTATCAGGTGTGATGCAGTCTTTAGCCTCTGCTCATCTTTACAGGAATCCCTGCTGGCTGGAGCAGCAACGCCTCAGAGTCTTTTCACAGATTGCTCAGAGGGAAGACACGGCTCCATGCATATTTCATGACGGTAGTCCACTTTTGGGATAGTTCCTTAGCAGTTTTAGAGATTCTGGTGACAGGCAAACGAGTCGTACGCTCTGTACAAAAAGGGATTCCTGTAGTTTAAAGAAAAAAATGAGTGTCGTGACTTATTGAGTGTCCTCCTGTAGGCTTTACTGACTTCACTCTAAGTCACAGAGCAGGAAGAGGACATTGAGAGCTATCCATCCAGACAAGCGTTATATATAATGATTTATTTAAAGCCTCCACTTAAGAAGCAAATAGTGGCGACGAGCTTCTGAGCTGTGATATCAGTATTGTGGTTACAAATAAAGAAGTCTGCCAGAAAATGGGATGATTAGTCATTTATTAAAGTGTATGAAACAAGAAAACACTACAATGCATACCAGTGTTTTATCACACACTCACAGTTTCAATCTCTCACTTTTCACCTACTTCCATGTATTTACTCATCTTTCACACTTAATGTTGCTTTATACATCGTGCCAGGTGTATTACACAACTACTCTAACATGGAATTTAGGGTGACCAGACGTCCGGTTTTCCCCGGACATGTCCTCTTTTTGAGACCCATGTCCTCTTTTTCACAAACTCAAATCTGGTCACCCTAATGGAATTGGCAGTAATCATTGACTCCCAAATTAAATTACCAGACATGTTCAGAAAAGACAGTTGCTTTTGTCTTCCACCTACACACACACGCATGCACACACCCCCGCACACAAATACACACTCACACACAGCTTCGTAACCACTGTAACTGAGTTAGTTCACATTCAGATTGAATTCCGTATGCATTATTGGTCTTATACTGATTAAATGCACCTGCAAGGAATAAACCAAAAAATATTTTTTTCTTATTTCTGCCTTCACTTAATATTAACAGAGTTGATCAGAGGCAATCATATTTTCATTTAATATTAGTTTTCAATCCAGTACAACAAACCCATAAATGACATAAAAATGTAGCCCATTCAATCAACAATCTCCTGCAACTATATTATTTTTCTTATCAAATAATCTTATAATTATTTTCTTAATTAAATAATTGGTACACATAAAAAAGTCTTCAAATTGCTTCGAGGTGAAATGCAGTTTTAGAATAAAAACAAGGAAAATCATCCACTTCTCATTTCTGAGAAACTTTAATCATCAACTTGTTTTGCTTGAAGATACTGAGGTTGAGTCTTAACACAACTAAACGTTGCTTTGCAAATGTTGTTTTGCAAAGCGCCTGTATTGGATTGCATTGTATTGTACAGCTGTTAATTTAAATCATCTGAGATGAGCATTAAATGCAGGTTGATCTGGTTAAATTGTTTATGCACTTAAATTGTTTATGCACTTAAAATTGATTTTAAACAATTTAAGCAACGATATTGGCACCTTATTATTGAAGTTGTGGAAATGTGGTCAATGTATTTTTCTTTTTCACTGGAGGGGTTACTGTGGATTATCCATCACTTTTATTTATTTTGTAAATGTTTTAAACAGATCAACAGCAGACATGCAAATTCAACTTGAACTAAAGGGAATAGTTTGATATTTAGCAAAATGCACTTATGTGATCAATATGAAGCCGGAGCATAGTTAGCTTAATTTAGCACCAACAAATAACCGGCACATAACTAACCTCCATAAAACCACAACTTGTCGTTTTTGACACAGTTTTTTCTACAGATTAAATAAACAAGAGCTGCATGTATTCACATGTTGTTACCTTTGGACATAGTTATCCTCCCCATTTTCCTCCTTTATCTTTATGCTAAGCTAAGCTAACCGGAGGCTAGCTTTTCATATTTAGTTTGTAAAATATGAAACTTGGGAAGAAAACGAAAGGGCGTATTTTCCAAAATGTGAACAACACACAACATCTTAAATCAAAGGACTGCATTTGAAATGAGGAACTTTAAGTCCCTATTTAGTGTTGTTTTTTTCTCAGTACCATTAGGTTTTAATTCTTGTTGCTCTTGTTGCACTTGTAGTAGCTGAATATGGTGTTATCTATCCACCTGCGGAACTTGGACACAGCAGTGTAGACTCCAGGAAACTGGGCCTCAGCACATCCTTTCCCCCAGGACACCAAGCCGTAGACCCGGCCCTCACATACAAGCGGACCCCCAGAGTCCCCCTGAAACAGCAGCAAAGAAGGGGACTTCAGGGACTACTCATATTTTCCATAACAAGAATCCTAAAGGATAGGCCTGGTGATAATCTATATGTTTCTTATTGTCAAAAGATTTGCGGAGAGACAAAAAGCAAAACTGAGTTGATCCTAGTAGCAAGTGTTGCGTGTGTAGCAACAACTAGAAGTTGCATATTCCACGTGCCATAGAGCTCCATTGTTATCCAATTGATGCACTGGGTGACATGTTCTTTCATTTCCATGATGGTAGTTTATTTTGACTTAACACACGTAAACCATCCTGCTGCCGTAATTATATCTACATATATTTATAATATTTTACCAAATGTGTCTTATTCCACAGCTGAAATTAGTCCCCAGCATATGCTCAATTGTCTCCTGTTAAGTTTGCCTGTTATAGTTACAGTTCCAAGCTATTTACGTTTTTTTAAAACAAATATTACTTCAGAGAAAGTAGAAATGTTGAAATACTCCAATATAAGTAGAAGTTGTGCATACAAAATGTTACAAAAGTTAAAGTTTCTATGTATAAGAAGTGAAATTAGTTTGAAGTATTAAAATGAAAGGTGCTCACTATGCAGAAAAAATATTCCAGCTTATACTTCCCCTACAACAAAACTGCATTGTTAATTACGTTTCAAGGGAAACATAATTGGATTACATTTGTTATTGATATTCTGTTAAACAAATACCATTCTGATGAAAGCCCTATGAGAGGAGGTTGAGGTGGATGGATGAGCCAATTATTATTAGCAATGCATTAAAGTAAAGCAGCATCTTATGTTGCACCTGGTTGACGTGGGAATAACTTCTTAAGTAATTAATATGCTGAGGGGAAGATTTAGTTTAGTAAACTGCGATCTCCATATGGTGACCTCTCCACACGGTGTGACGTAGGCCCTCTTTCTTACCTGACAGGCGTCCTTTCCTCCATCACTGAAACCAGCACACAGCATGTTTTCCGTGATGCTGCCGCCAAAAGACTCACTGCTGTTGCACTGCTCTGTGGAGACGATGGGCAGCATGACAGTGCGCAGGGTGGAGGGGATCTGGCCTCCACTGGCGCTGATGTATCCCCACCCTGACACTCGGCACAATCTGCCCACGGCGATGGAGGCACCCTGCCGGGGCAGCAGGGCGATGGAGACGTAGCTGTTCAGATGGACCGGGGCCTTCAGCTGGAGGAGGGATGGGGAACAGTTTGATCAGTGAAAACCTCCCGACAGTGACAGAGGGAGCGAGACGCTCGAAGAATAGGCCGCTAGTTTGCACCTTTATAAGCATGATGTCATTGTTGGTGGTGGTGGTGTTGTACTCAGGGTGGGGAAACAAAAGTTGAGGAAGCATTTCTTGCTCCGTGCCCTCGTAGATGGTCAGAGAGTAGTCTCCTGCTACTATCATCATTTTGTTTACTCTGCAGGAATAAAAAGCAGATTATAGTCACCAAATTGTAAGGAATAGTGGAACATTTTGAGATCTACGACAAAACAGAGCCTTTTTCTCAACAGTATGTCTTCAGTATCTCTCACTATGGTCTATGGTTAGGTTGCCCGTTTCCTTTTTTTAAAGATGTTTATTTAACATTTATGTTTTATGTTTGCACATGCAAATTAGTAATATAAATATTATTTGTTTTCTAATGGTGAGAGCTGCTCTTTGTCATGTCCCATGCCACATATCTCCATACTGTATATGTATATGATACATGATATATATGTATGTATGAAATGTTTTCTCAGCACTACTGTGAGGGTTTTTGTTTTAAAACAAAATATACAACACTGATATCCCACTTGTGTTGCTGTTAAAACCCCCCTAGAAACAAACTAAAAAACAAAAAAACCAAAAACGATTTTGCCTCCTCCTAAGCCAAACTCTTTTGTAGAAGAGTAGAGTAGGGCCAGGGGGCCATCACTTGCATCAGATTCATCAGATTACCGTCAACCTCCATTGTTATTGCTCGGCTATCACTCACTTTCATTTTTTTTCAGTCAGTCTCTTGAACTTGCTTTGCCTATTTATTTGATATATGGCAAACCCGAACACACACATACACACAGAGAGAGAGAAAGAGAGTCATCGCATATGCATGTCAGCTGCCCTGGTATTGCTGCGTGCAACCTTCTCACAAAAGGATGCACGCGGTCTAACACTATATTATCCTAAAGGTTACATAGCTTTTATATTCAGCAGACGTGGATAAAAAGAAGATGAGCTCACCCGATGTTACAGTGTGCTGCTGTAATTACCCACAACTTATTTATCAAGGAGCCCCCACATAAGTGCTGACGTTGTGTCGTCTGTATCGACACAATGTTCTTGATTGAATGTGGAACTGGTGCATATCCTCCCACTATTCGTCCCCGTCCCACCTCTTGACCTGCGACACACGCACAGAGGGAAATAAATAACAGCTTAGGTGGGATTTAAAGAGAGACACACACACACACACACACACACACACACACACACACACACACACACACACACACACACACACACACACACACAACAGTCCAGAGGGAGCGAAGAGAGTTGAAACATTATTACAGCTGCTGCAGCATCAGCAACAACAATAAAGAGAACAACAGCTGACTTCAGTGCACAGATGCTCCTGGCTGAGCAGATCAATGGAAAACAATCTCATCTCTGTGGTACATGGATCATGGTCGAGGGTTTGTCTGACCGTCATTATGTATCAGATGTTAACACAGGAGTGGTTTGAATGCTGCTGTAAAGAGCAGCTACTTATATTTACTCAAGTCAAGTGCCCTACTTAAGTAAATATTTAAAGTAAAGATGATTTACTCTAGTATCTAGAGGATATTGCTGTACTTTTAACCCAATTACACTTATTTTACTGTAATTAATAGATTAAGATCGTACAAAGGATATGATGATCTTGTAACACGTGATGTTCTATTACAGAATAAAAAAATATATTCTTTTCAAATAAGTTTTTACTGAATTATGAGTATCTTTACTTATAATAATATATAATAATACTTACATGCTTTTCCGTGAGTGGTGTTTTCAATGTAGGACTTTACTTATAAAGATGTAGTTTTATATCCCAGTATGGCAACCTTGTTTTAATATGTCTTCCACCTCTGCTAAGATTATTTTACAGAAATCTTAAAACTAGAATGTACCTCATGCCTACTATAGAGGACACATTTGTGTTTTTTATTCTAGGAATTTGTTGTTGTTGTTATTATTACCTGAGGAGCACTTTCTACAATTAACAATGCATATGTGTTCAGTTTTTTACAAACTGATTCCAGTACTTTTGGTCTCAATGGTTACATGTGGCTGCTTTCAGGACAGGGATTCAGTTTTATTACGCCATCAGAATCTAAAGCCAGGCATTAAAGAGCAGGCTTTAACACACAGACCCTGAATAAATAAAACATGAACGGTCAAAACGTTTGAGACTTGGGGGGACTTTGTTATACTTGGACTCAGGACCACGGTAAAAATTAAAGTAAACTATAAACATTTGAAACTTTCCGTCAAAAAGTCAAAGTGTACATGGCAGCGCCTGAGAGCCATCTCAGACACGTGAACGACATCCGCAATGGAACAACTCCCTCTTATTAGATATTGACTTCAAGCTACAATTAGCAGCAGTGGTTTGTGCCAAGCGCAACATGTTAATTATATATTTCCATTATACACGGCATGGCATGAATTGGGTGTGAGATATACACATGCAAAGATGGGCATTAGAAAGCGTTATGCAATGACTTTGAAACTGAACCTTGAACAATGCGTGTAATGTGATCTGAATCGAATGGAACAAGATGCAAGATCGTGTTATTGTTGGCTGCTGCACACATTGCTAAACTGCGCTGTAGCAAGTCAACCGTATGTAACTCACTGCTTATGTCATTTGCTGCCATTAGTCCACACACGTCTTATTTTTGACATCCTCAGTCTGCAGCATAGTCGGTTGTGAAGCTGCCCGGTTATTCAAGATATTTTTCGGTGTCTCCTTTCACGTTTTATCGTTGTGACGTAATTGCCCGGCACAAAAGGAGGTGGTGGCCACAATGACTCATTGTTATTGTTTAGTTCTTCATCTGCTGTCCCTGAGGTTTCAAATTATTTTGGTGAATAAGCACACTTTTACTGACCTTTTGATTTCGAATGCTCTTTGTCTAGAAATGTATCTTTGATGCACCGAATTACATTGTTCATATTCCTGGAATTTATCAGTATTTTTACATTTGTTTTGGGTGCATATCTGCTTTTTATTAGATTGTGTAAATGATGCACATGCTCAACCAGATGAGCAGCCTCAGCGCCCCACAATGTATAAGTTACAGGAATTTGAACTGTCACTGATAATACTTTAGAAGTTAAAAATGAAACTTTAACATTTAAAAAAGAAGCTCAGCAATTTCTTTAATCAGATTCATGCAAAATAGATAACTCTTAATCAGTGTTATTACTAAACTTAATAAAAAAAGTCTTTACAAAGACGAGCCAAACTGGATCTTAAATAATATCACAAATAAAATGTAACTGAAATATTATTTTTAATTATTATAATTATAATTTCATAGTACAATTTATGCCAATTCGCCATCCTCCTGTGGGTGATTTATTTAAAGCTGTGAGATGCTCATTCACTCCCAGATAAAAGTGTCACACTTTGTTGACTGCCAATCTCACAGCTAAAAGGCAACTTAGAAATTATTGTTTCAATGTATTTGTTTATTTTGCTGGGACAATGCACACAAATCAACAGTAAAACTGTAAGTGGGCCAGAAGAAGCCAGAGAGGCTCATTTCCATCTGCTGTTTCCAGACAAATTGTTTGAAGGCAGCCCACTTGTTTGTTGTTGGTGTCAAAGAAAACTTTGAACACATTGATACAAGGGATGACAATAACTGATTAGAAACACATTCAGCCCATTTACAGTAAATGCAGATTCAATACATGAACCCCAAACTGTCATTTTGGAGTATGCACCCAAACGTCCCTTCGCCAGAACCCAGAGGCTGTAAATTAGAGAAGAATTAGCGTACTTACAGTTTAGAGCCAGGACTTCAAGCAGGATACAAAGCACCACAGATGACAGGTCCATGGTGAGACAATGGGGAGAGCAGTCGACTCTCAGAGTGAGAAATCACCTGTGCACTGCTTGTCTAATCTTAACGGGAGGCCACACACCTTCACTCTCGGGTTTCTTAGAGTTCCTTAGTTCCTATTTCCGTTTCCATGGTCACCTCCCTTGTCCTAGACGGATTTATAATTAAAGATACCACAGCACGGCACCGTGTCTCAACTCTTCCATGACCTACTCAAGCTGACCTAAACTTCTTCGTCATTGTTTATTTAATCACCCGTTTGACCCATTTAAGGTCACACAAAAGGTCAAGCGTAAACTGTGTTTCTTGTGTTTCCAGGTGTGTCAGGCAGTACAGCTGTTCTGGAGTTGTAGCCATGTCAGCTATGTCCACTATTTGACATTTTGCAGTTTGTGACTGAAGCTCAGGATATGGATCAACCAGGCTGCTATCCCCCTAATGAAAGGAGATACAGTGAGGGTCTCTGCGGCTCTTCATCTCTGCACCGTTTCCTCTCACTTATTTCCTCAGGAAGGATTAATGAAGGTTTTGACAAATAAAAAGCAGCAACAGCTTTTGGATCCGACCACATTAAGCCAGCGCTGCTGCTCCACGTCTATTCTGGAGCTGGCTGTCATTAAAAATGGAGCAGAGCTCCGGCAGGTCTTGTCACTGTTACAATCCCTCTGTGGAGTTCCTGACCTCGGCTGGCTAATAGCCCTCTCTGTCGCCCTAGGTGCTCCTGATAGCCGGGCTCTCACATCCCCAGAGGGTTAACCACTGCCTTTCCCCCTACAAGATCCCCTCTTCCGTCCAAGTGCTGTCAACATCGCACACGGCTGCCAGCGGTCTCTCGTTCATCCGTGTGGCAGTCTAGATGGCAGTTTGTCGGTGTCGTTTTTTTAATTACTGAAAAATACAACAGTGAGAGAAATAACTTTCAAAATAACTAATTCATGACTCTGACTAAACGTTTCCTGAGAAAGGAGACATATAGAATCATAGAATCAGAGATACTCTTGGTTTAAAGTCTTGAATGGGGTGATGCTGATGTGTAGCACTGCTATTCATTTATATATATATTTATCATTTTGCATATTATCTAAATATGGGGTGTTATACAGTAATACAGTAAAACCTAATTTCAATAAACATTAAATTATCCAATTGTTACATTATTTTGAACACTTGATTTATCTTCTTTCAAGGGAATCATAATGGATTGAAAACATATATCAAGTAAATGTGAGACACAATTGCTCAATCGACACTAACACGCACATACTAATATATGATATTTGATATCAGTGCATTAATAAAAAATATTATAAAACACAAAACTAAATAATAAAAACTAAAAACTAAACACTAATACTAATACTAAATATACAGGGGGAAAACTAAGTAAAGCGCTGAATAAAGTGAAGTTCTGAGTAAATAATAAATAATAATAAATAAGCCATTTTTGTGAAATTACTTGTGCGGCCAAATTGACCGGGACTCCCTGGAATAAGAGCTCTTGTATCTAAATGTGACCTTACTGGCTAAATAAAGAATAAATACGTTATATGTACAACTCTTCATAATTAAGGCACTAACTTGTCC
The DNA here is from genome assembly GCA_036178185.1 of Liparis tanakae. Lineage (NCBI taxonomy): Eukaryota > Metazoa > Chordata > Actinopteri > Perciformes > Liparidae > Liparis > Liparis tanakae. The sequence continues at coordinate 8,664,827 of CM070097.1, forward strand.
TCATTGGAGGACATGTTCCACTTAAAACCGTTACAGAGGATTCTACCTACAACCCAATATAACAGGGTATACAGATAACCCTTCTATGTTGGACTGGTTTCAAGAAGCCCCTTAATGGATTCTACCAAGAACACAATTACATGTTATCCACATCCCACTGATCTTTCTCCATCCCGATTCAGATATTTTTTGGGATCATTATTAAACAGGATCATCATCAGATCAGATATGTCAGTCATACCTTCACCGATCATACATTGACAAGTTAACATTAGTCTTGCCAGTTCATTCAGTCAGCTACGTAAAAAGACCTATCGGGGGGGATTCAGGCATCTGATTAGGATGCCTCCTCATATCTCATGTGTCTGTCACCTCCCATCGAAGGGCCCTCTGAGAAGAGGAGGTCGACACAGAGCACACCAGAAGGATTACGTATCCCACCCTCTCACCTGGGATTACCTCTGGATCCCAGAGGAAGAAATGTAATAACGTGGCTCTAGTTGTGTATATCCAGTTCATACCGTGTGGAGCGTGCTTGTGTTGTGATTCCAACCAGAGGAAGAACATACCCTAAGTATGTTTTAAATCAGCAGGAATTACAGCAGGGGTACTGATGAAGCATTTGTTAGTGCATAACCATAGTAGTAGTAACTAATGTGCTTAACAAACCTGAGTGTAGTATAATAGTGGTACAATGTAAATTGCTGTCCTATTGTAATAGAAAGACCTGAATGTCCGAACAGAGAGTAATCTGAGTGCTAAAACTGAAATAGTCTTTGAATTTTCTAAATGTAATTCATACCTTTTACACGGTTTTGGTCAGTTTAAATGTGGTGTATGTATCCTTATCACAACCAATCACAAGATGCATTAATGTCTGTAATTAAACTTTTTTAAGTGCACTATTATTTTAAAATGCTGTGTGTTGATTTGTATATAGCACACATTTGTCTATATAAACATAAGATTAACTACAAAGCCCAACGTTTACTGCTGTTCACGTTTCTAAGTTCATCGATGCATTTAATTGTGTCACCTTGATTCTTTAAAACACAATTATATCAAATGAATACGAGCAAATGTATACGTCAACAAGCTTAGAACAGATGATGGTGATGACCGTCTCGTGGCGTTCCCATCCCAGATACCTTCGTATCCCAAGGTGCAAGCAGAAAACTAGAGCTTCTGAGTCATAATACTCAAGAACATTTGAGCTTTGTCGCGTTGTAGGTCACTTTCATTGTTGCAGCGTGAGATGGAAACAGTATCAAACAAGACCAAAAGATAATTTCAACAAAAGATTTTCACAAGGATACAATTACTCTATAAAAGGCAACTGGAGAGCACTGATCCGTCCAGTTAGACATCCTCTGAAGGTTGCTGTGTTTGGGCTCACAGGTACGTAGAATTTGATTATAATCTTTAATAGATAATACCCTGTATTACCAATTTATTTAGTGGAATAAAACATTTTTAAAAGTATTACCATTCATTTAGTTATCTAGTTTCAAAACAAAATCACGGTGTCTTAGAGTAGAATAGATCAGTAATAATTACTGAGACGCTGATTTCAGAAGAAGGTTAGAAAATTATGTAACTTTCTCATCTACAAAATGCACTTAGGTGTCATACGTAGTCAAACGAGTGATCAACTGGGGGAGAAAAGGAAGCAAAGTTGTACATGTGTATAGCCTAACCATAATTAACGACAACGTTCTGCTTTTATTACACACAAACACAATTGGATGAAGTACTTCATTTAATTGGCACACATACACTTTGTTTAATATGCTTGTAAAAATGTTTCAACATTGCAGCTGATAAGTAAAAGCATGGCTCTCCTGCGAAGCTCGACTGTGCTGTTGTTGTTGGTAGTCTCCATGTCAGGTAAGTTGCTCAATCACACAAGTGTTATGCCTGAATGCATAATAAAAGCTATGAAAACCTGCTCAAGATGTAGATAGAACCACATTAAAAGGAACATTTACAGAACACAGGTGGATGTCAGGGTGAAAAAAAGAAATGTTCGCCTGTATCAAGAGTATTGGAAATACCCAAATTAAAAGAAGAACTCACAGGGAACCTGTTGTCACCGTCTGCAGAGACATTTGCAGAGAGGATCATTGGGGGACAAGAGGTTCAGCCCTACTCTATCAAATACCAGGCCTCCTTGACGTCCAGGGATGGACAGCATTACTGTGGAGGAACCCTGGTGCACCCTCAATGGGTGGTCTCGGCTGCCCACTGCTGGAAACCGTGAGTACTGACACCAGGGAGTTACAGAGACACACTGATGTGAAATGAAATTGGCATTGGTAAGATAAAGATACAGATAAAGGTTGTTATTGTTTTACCTTGCATCTGTTTTGGGCCATTAGGAGCAGTCAGATGAAGGTGGTGCTGAGTGAACACAACCTGATGGTGAAAGAAGGATTTGAACAGGTCTTTGATGTCTTACGGTTATATTTCAACAACTATAACTACAAGACTTTCAACAACGACATCATGCTCATCAAGGCAAGCATAGGAGAACCAGTCTGAACTACTGGGGCTTTTCACACATGTATACACTCTAGTGTCTGTAATTGATAAACAATGGCATTGCTGGCATATATAAGCCAAATTGTGATTTGTGTTACAGCTGGATAGACCAGCCCAGCTGAATGCCAATGTCCAGCCAGCTGAACTGCCAGATGTGAACACTCGTCTCGGTCCCAATGACATGTGCACAGTCAGTGGCTGGGGTGTGACACATATTTACAGTAACTACCTGTCACCTGTGCTACATTCTGTGGACGTGCAACTAATGCCTTTTTGCTATTATTATTACTGGGGGATGATCACTCCAAACATGATATGTGCTGGATCTCGGATCGGTGGAAAAGATTCCTGCCAGGTACAGCACTCTTTTTCTTTTGCATGGTCTGTGGATTGGGCGTTTTTTGTTAAATACTTTCACTATTGCCTAATAATGTCATATTGTATAATAATACTACATATTATTTTATTATGATTATTTGTTAAATTATGCGGATTTTTAATTTGTTGCTGTTGAGTTTAAGAAAGTTAGCTTGCAGCCAGGTGTTTATATCTGTGAGGCAGTTGATGATGGTAGAGTGGGTGGTGGTGATGGATCTGGTTGGGATGTAGAGCTGGGTGTCTTCAGTCATCTATTTATTTCAGTTTCTTTTCTTTTTTCTTCATCTTCTCTAATTTGTTTTTGTGATTCTCAGGGTGACTCTGGTGGTCCCCTTATTTGCAATGGCAAATTTGAGGGCATTGTGTCCTGGGGTATCAGCTGCGCACATCCATACTTCCCTGGAGTCTACACCAAAGTGAGGAACTACGTCAGTTGGATCGACAGGATTATCAAACAATTTTAAATCAATCGGCTGATTCACATTTTGTCAATGGCCTATTTCTTCACAAATTACTGTTTATAGTACTAATTGTCAATTTCAAACACTTTGTTTAATTGCAATTGCTGTTGTTAGGAATGCTTTATAGAGCCATGATAATTAGTCATTACTAGATTTTCCCAGGTTTCCTTGACAAGTGTTGATCATTCTTTGATTTTCATTCGTCCATTGTTCTGATAAAGAAATAGGATACAGAAATATCCCCATTATTGTTACTATAATTGTAATAGTTGTAGTACATATGTTAAAGCAGCCAAATCAGTAGAGCTGGCCAATGTGGTTCAAATTAATGATAATATTGAACTAAAACCCAGCCTAATGTGTTTACATATATTTGCAATACATCCCACAGTCCTTGGTTCCTTGGTCCTAAAGTTAATAAAGTAAATGAGTAAAGCCTCCAAAGTGACATTAAAGATGAATAGTTTTCTCTTAATCACTTGGTAGTGATGTGAATTGCTAGTAAGTCAACATTGTTTTCCTTAACCCTAAAAATGTTGTGGTTTTGTTGCCTAAACCAAATTTCATGGGAAGACCAACATTTAGTTTCAAAGTACAGTATATGTACATTAACTTGCCAACCCGACATTTTAAAACTAATGCTAGAGGGGCAGGGGTACCTATACGTTGATCTCTGATGCCAAGAGGCATTGACCAACTTTCTGTGCTTGAAGAGGTGTGAGTGAGAATGTGTTAATCCCAATTCTATGACCATGATATCCCTGAGACATTGTAAACCCTTTTGATCACTTCCTCAAGAACGCATTTTTGCAGACTTTGTGCAATTTACCCACAACTCATAGGATTCATGACATTAAATCGGAAATGGTTTAGCCTGGCTTATTCCATTTTCACAGAAACATTTAGGATTATAGATGGTAAATGAAAACACATGAAAGCAGAGAAATGCAAATAGAGACTATATTGCATAATTGGTTTATTAACCATTTATTTTCATGTTGATTTTTCTCATCTCGTAAGGCAAAAGCCTGGAAGAAACACAAATGCAAATAACGTTGTTAATGTAACATGATATGTTGCACTTAAGTGCTGTCTTCTTATTTACAACATGTCAAGGCCAAACATCCTCTCCCACTCAGTTAAGTCCGTGAGGGTTCAAGGTTTACAAATTTAGGGGGGACATTGGGATTGGGCCCATTTGTCTGAGCTTCACAGACATCGACCGAGGACCTAAACTCAAACAAATAATTTGATGGTGTTGTAAATTATACTTAATTAATTGGTATATATTCTACATTGTATTAATACATTTCACTGATTACTAGACTTTATTAAGTAAAAGTTACACATTTTAATCATACAATAAATTAACTCTGTGGGAAGAGTAAATGTTACTCCCCAATTTCTCATACTGTTTACATGTTTTATAATAATTGAACATAAACTGAAAAAGGTAAGTACATTTTAATTAATCAAAACGTCTATCGCGTTTGAATGAATCTGATCACTCCCTCGTTAGTCACTCATTCCCTTCACCTGGTCCTCACGCCCTTCTCACCTGCAGCCCATCCCCTCATTAGTCCCTCACTATTTAGCTCCCTCACTTCCGCTTGTCCTCTGCCAGATTGTCTTGTGTTTCTCAGACCGAGCCCTTGAGGTTGCCACTGTGTGTTCGTTGATTCGGTCTGTTTCGTTCCTGATAAGACTTTACGTGAAGCATCTTCATCATCATTTTCTTTCTCCTGGGTCGTGCATTTGGGTCCACCCTAAATCCCGTCATGACAAGTACCTCCAAAGCTTGCATGTTGGTTATGGGGCTTATTTACACCATGCACCTTGCTTACCCACCAGCATTGCGTTAAACAAGTGTTAATTTCTTGACACTGAATTTTTAGTTAAGAAAAACAAGAGTTTTTATAAAATGTAATGTTTTATTTGTTGACAAAATAAAGGATTTGAATTGCATCGTGGCTGTGATTTGTGATGTATAAAGATTAACATTCATCAATAGAGTATTCAGAAAATATACATAATTATAATAAGTGATATGATACAACTAAGTAATTGCGAATGAAAAAGTATGATAAAATCTACTTTGTTAATTGATAAATCTAAATGATAGATAAGTTAAGTAGACTTTACTTAATTAGCTCAATACATATTAGTTATGTTTAAGCATAATTAAGTAACAGTTACTTAGTGTTTTCATAGTTATTTAGTCTAGAATTAAGTAAGTTATAATTAACACTGGCTAGTACAATTTACTTAATAATTCAACAGTACAAGTTACTTAGTTAGTGTTAGTGCAAATTGTTATGAGGATTTTATTAAGTAAATCCTACAAGTTATTTTTTTTGAGTGTACACTGTGACTAAAGAATCCTTTGGCTAAATATTTATACAAATCTAATTTCATGGATCTGCACGATTCTTGTCAAAAGAGATGGTAGAAGTAGTAATACTTACAAAGCAAAAATAAAATGAATGGAAATAGTGAACTACAAAGTTGCTACGGCACATTGAACAACACAAACATGAAGTAAAATAAATAAATACCAGAAGGTAAACCACCCCTGTATTATACGTAAGTATGTTTATGTTGGCAAAGTCGACTTAAATTGCAACTTGAACGACCATTTAATTGCATTTTTTTCAGATTTTGTTTCTTCCAAATTGACCTCCAAAAAACGTCATAGACGTAAATAGAGTGCTGCAGACTCGATTAATCTCGCCTGTCATTCTCGCGCATGCTCAGTAGCAGATGTTTTGTTTACCAACTGTCCTTGCTCGAATGTACGAGTACTATCAAACTGTCCTGTACGCGAGGTGAGGACTGCCTGATCCGAGCGGAGGGACAGTGACCCTCCGGGTAAAATATGTCTGTGAAACACGCTATCAGCCGGGGGCTCGAGTTGGGCCGTTCGGTCCTCCAGCTCGGTCTCCTCAAGTCGGGCGGCCGATTCGCAGCAAAGCTCCGAGCGGACCGCCTCCGTGTCGGGCCGCCGGCCCGCACCGTCCAGCCTCAGGCTTTCCTGCCCTCTCGGTACCGCTACTATCGCTCCTCTTTGACGGGCCTGGCCGCCCAGCTCCAGTCCGCCGGCTTCAGGAGGTTCGGCGGCGGCTCCCCGCGGAACAGGGCCGTATTCCTGGCGTTCGGTCTCGGCGTGGGGCTGATCGAACAGCAGCTGGAGGACGACAGGACGAGCGCGGCGACATGTGCCGAGATCCAGGTATGGCGTCTCCTTAAAGTGTCGTTCTCTAGTAACTACTTACGTACTTTTGGGGGACTTAATTTACTGAAGTATTTTCATTGTATGCTACTTCTAATCCACTACGTTTACCTGACAACTACCATGTTTACTATTTATGTTCTTACTGATTGAATTAACTGTACATACACAATATCACTTTTTAACATAGTATATATTGTTAGACATTATATTTATCAACAAAGGAGATAACCTACATGCACTATTTTAATTAATGTGTAATAAAACATTCTATAACTGTAAGAATATTTTCTACAGAGATATTATCATAATTAAATGCCTTTACACTGTTAATAATTAACAGTAGTTTTAATTAGAGTAGTTTTCCCACCTGGCAGCTGTGTGTTGTGTCTTATCTACTATTACTGCTACTTCTCATGGTGTGATGATTTTTAAGTCATTGCCATTTGTAAAAGCCTTTGATAATATCTGTAGGAATTATAAAATAAGTTGTTTAATAATGTTCCAAATAACTTTACGGAGGTTTAATCCAAGCAAAAGCATGGTAGGATGGAACGTGTACACATCTCCCTTTCTACATCTTCATGTTTCTGCAAAATATTTCTCCCCATTTGCAGGTGGTGTTCAGGAAGAAAAGATTCCAGAGCCCATTCAAACCATTCAGCTCTGGATATAAACTGGAGGATTACACTATTGGGAATCAGATTGGAAAAGGCTCCAATGCTGCCGTGTACGAGGCTGCGGCTCGGTTTGCACCTCAGGAGAGTCACGGCAAGTCCTCCAAGATTCATCCGGGAGGAGAAGAGCAAGAGGAGACAACTCGATCTCTGACATGCTGCTCTCTTCAAACTTTCCCGATGGCTGTCAAGATGATGTGGAACTTTGGGGTCAGTATTCTACGATGTTCTACAATTACCCCCACAGTGTTAGGTGTTAGTCCAGTGTAACTGATGACGGGAACAAATCAGTACTGACGGGTAGTTCTGATGCCATTTGTTTGCAGGCAGGGTCGTCAAGTGAGGCGATATTAAAATCCATGTCACAGGAGCTGGTGCCTGCAGGCCCCCTGGCCCTGAATCAAGAGAAAGAAGAAATCTCTCTGGATGGGCACGTGTTACACTTTCAGTTCTTTTAGTGGCCATTCCTAGTCCTGCAGTCCTGAACAGAGTGATGGAAAGATGCTGAACTACTGTGATTTCTCTTTCTCTCTCTTTCTCTTTCTCTTTCTCTCTCTTTCTCTCTCTCTCTCTCTCTCTCTCTCTCTCTACATGCAGACATTTTGGGGTCCTGCCCAAAAGAATGTCGGCACACCCGAATGTGATCCGAGTGTACCGGGCTTTCACAGCGGACGTCCCATTGCTACCAGGTGCCCAAGAAGAGTATCCAGCTGTGCTGCCAGCCAGGCTTAACCCTGATGGTTTGGGCAACAATCGCACTCTTTTCCTCATCATGAAGAAGTAAGACCTGCCGTCTCTCCCCCTCTTCCAATGATTTAAAAACAATAAGTCAATCATGCCGTGAGCAGTCGTAATCTAACCTCACGCTGCACCTGGTGTGAGTAGTTCTCCACACGAAAGCAGGACACAGTTAATTGTTAATTGTTTTACCTTGTTGAGAAGTTGTTGGTGACGTCTGTACAGTAGTCTTGCTTTAAAGATGCATCTTTGATGAGCAATACCCGTCAGTGCCGACCATGGTGACACAAATAGTGTTTTTTATTTTATTTTATTTTTTTAATGTAAGAGCTGTATAGAAAAAAAAATTGGGGCATCCAATTGAGTAGGACTAATATGCTCTCTTCTTCTGTGCTGTAGCTACCCCTTCACACTGCGACAGTACCTGGAGGTGTCCCCACCAGGCCGCAGACAGGGCGCCCTGATGGTGCTGCAGCTCCTGGAGGGGGTTGACCACCTGTGCAGACAGGGTGTTGCTCACAGGGATCTCAAATCGGACAACGTGCTGTTGGAGTTCGACTCAGGTTAGGTCGATATTGATTCAGTAAGAGAACAATCCAGACATCAATTAAAGATCTGATTTCATCAGTTCCATTCTAAAAATGTCAATTGATTTTGCATTTGTGCAGACGGTTGCCCTCGTTTAGTGATTACTGACTTTGGCTGCTGCCTGTCCCAGAGGGACTCGACTCTACAGCTGCCTTTCAACAGCATGTGGGTCAACAGAGGAGGGAATGCCTCCCTAATGGCCCCTGAGGTAGGCATAAGTAGTTCTTGACAGAACCTTTTACAGTTCGCAAAAAATGGTGGTGCACGTAAGTGTGCACAGGCAGTTTGGCCCAGGACGTACGGTGGAGAGCAACAGCTTCTCAAGCTATGCAAGGGCATGAAGCACCAAAGACCATGCATTAACCGCAATAAATTCACTTTCCAGATCCGTGTGCTGTTAGTGAGTGAACACAATATTTCATGGCCAGATATATCCATGTATCTGATGGAGAAACCTAGCATGTAATGTTCGACTATAGAGCAATGACGAGTAGACACGTCACTGGTCTTTACACATTCTTTATCTGTGGTCATGTACTGAATGTCAAATACCATGACATGGTGATGGCAGCTATGGAAAACACCAATAGGACACCAATCCTCGTAAACGCCTTTAATCCATTTTAGATACATACTCATCTTAGTATACTTTCCACTCCAAACATTTACGTAACTTACTGCAGCAACATTTAGATGTTGTTTATTTGATTTTATGTGGATGTTTAAAGCTTGCTAACTCATCTGTATGATCCAGGGTGGAAACCCAAACATGCTAAGATGCACACACTTAAATATTTGATGATACACCTGAAAAAGTGTCTTATTTTGATTCAGTAAAAGAAGAATTGGCTCACAGTTGCTGAGAACTCTCTTCTTGATTCCTATACAACTTGAGCTTGTTAAAATTGTAATAAGGAAACAAAGCATGATCAATTGTAGATGATCAAAAACAACACATATGTAAACATTTAAACACACAAATGTATAATATTTTTGAGAACATGCATGCAAACAAGAAAAACAACCACAGTACAATATTACGAGACATGACAGTTGATCGTAGTGTGTCTTCTCCAAGGTGATCACTGCAGTTCCAGGGGGTGGCGTGGTGATTGACTACAGCAAGGCGGATGCCTGGGCCGTGGGCGCCATCTCCTATGAGATATTCGGCCAGCCCAACCCATTCTATCGGGCAGTGAGACTGGACAGCAGGGACTACCAGGAGGCGGGGCTTCCTCCTCTGCCCTCCGATGTTCCAGCTGATGTCCAGTTAGTGATCCGATTCCTCCTCAGAAGGAGCCCAAGCAAGGTAATGTATGTTTTTTATATATATATATATATATATATATATATACATATGCACTGGCCTCTTTTGACTGTTAATGTGGTTGAAATCATCTCATGCCATTTAATTTTCTGTTTAGATGAAAATGAAAGAAAATGAATGAAAATCTTCATATTTACCAACCAAATCCGATTAAAATAAAAATCCTGATTCATGTCCAGCTCTGCTACAAAACAATAATGTTAATTATCCCTCTGCAGCGCCCCAGTGCCCGCGTGGCGGCTAACATGCTACATCTTAGCCTCTGGGGAGGGAAGGTCCTCGCCAACCAGGACAGCGTTGGCATGAGGAAGCTGGCCGATTGGCTGCTGTGCCAGTCGGCCGTGGTTCTTCTGAAGGGCTGCAGCGGACCCGGCGGGAACATGGTGGAGGCGGAGCTACAGAGGAGCTTCCTGTCCAACCTGGACCTGGAGGACCTGCGCACCGCTGTGGGCTTCCTCCTGTTTGGCCGAGAGCAGCGTCAGGCCTGCGTTCAGTCGGCGTAGAGCCACTCCCATTCAGTCATCGGTATGAATAGACTGGGAGCCTCAAGTTAAAACTTGCTTTGATTTTCATCTACACATCTTTGTTTGGGATATTTTAATCTAATGTCTGTTAAGGCAAACACCACTGACACTGTACTCTTTACACTGTTACACGCCATCTAAAGCGCTCTATATTACAGCAGTTAATATGAATTTTCAGATGGTTTAATTCACCCCTTAACTTATGTTGTGTATTGGTGCTCAACTTTCTCCTCTTCATTTCCTAGAATTGTCTTGGAGAACCAACCTTGTATCTTTATAATGATTATTGAGCGCACCAAACAACTGAATTGGCCCACCGATGGAAGCTACTGATGGCTGCTGGTATTTCTTTTATGAGATTGATTTCTTTTCTTTTTTCAAGCTCTAATGCACTTTAGATATTTAGATATTTGCTCAGAGAGACCTTAAGCTACAGTTGTTGTTCCCTGTGTGTTTGGTTCAAACTGGTATGTGAAGAGGTGCACTAAAACACCCCAACATGACACTACAGAGGTAATGGTGGTTGGCATGCATCGTGCAGATTACTCAAGGATACGATTTTGTTTTGTTTACGTTCCTGTGGTTCGCACTTTATGTCCATGTTTGCATGTGCACAAAGCCATTATTATGGTGTACTAGTGGTTTGTTTGTTGCTGTCTATATTTTAGTGAATTATATTTTAAAAAGGATGATTTGTATAATATTTTAACCTTTTAAACTTAACAATGATCTGTTCTCAAAACAAGGCACAGCAAGCCTACACATCATACCAGGCATAATAACAATATACAGGGTGTGTACATTTTCATACGAGAGATGGTGAAATATATTTTAGATACATTTTGATTCTTCAGCTGTTTCAGAATAAAAGTACCTGTGTGAATGGATTGTGTGAATATGTGTTCTTGTTTCTAAGTTTTCATCTCTGCAACTATTAAATTTGGATACATTTATAGATTTAAAAAAGTTTGTAGCTGGGGAGGAACACCTGTCATCTGGCAGAGGGACGCAATAGCTCAAATATGTTGACATGTTTTTTTAACTACTAATATAGCACGTATAGCATTACTATGTAATGTGACGATTAAATGGAATGTCGAGAACACCTAGTTTCCCTATCGTGAAACAGAATAGGCAGGTAGCAGAGGTGGCTGGCCAACAGAGGGTCACTGGGCCTGGCCCCACCCACCTAGAGCCACACTAAACCAATGTGTATACACATTATAATAATTATATTTATAAATTATACAACTTGTCAATATTTGTGTTTTGGAGATATGGAATACACCCAGTATTATTTGTAAAATAGGATATCTGCACAAAATATGTTTTTCCTGCACGTCCTCTCCGCCTGTCCGCATGTCTCAGCTGCACTGGGGCCCAATCAGTCTGGTCCAGAAGAGACCGGTCTACGAAGCAGTTTAACCAATTATTGCTAAAATATATAAATAAATTAAATACAATTTAGCCAATCATCGTCCTAAAATTATTTCAGCGTTGGGCCAAAATCATCTTAAGGCCCAAAACACGAGAACACCAGGACACACATTATAACTCCTCAAGCAGCCATGTTGGGCAAAGTGAACGTCACTTCCAACTGGACGACGGACACAGGAGGAGGTGAAGAAACACAACGAGGAGGAGGATAAAAACAGGCTCACTTTAACCCTAGCATGGTTAATAAGGGCATTTTAATAAATAAACATGTTCTATCATATTATATATATATATATATACATGTGACTTATATTATACAATGTTTATATTTTATTATATTAAAGTTATATTGTATATTTACCTTAGAAGCTTAGATGGTATTTATGTATCATATACTGAACATTGATTTATTTTGCAGCACAGGTATGTCTCAAACTTAATTCTACAATTTTTCTCTTTGAATGACATCCAAAGTTATAGAATTAACTCGTCAGTATTTACACAAATATTAAGTAAAGAGAAGGTTTAATAAATAACACAATACAACTTTGCTTTCCAGGAACTTTATTTAGGACAGAGCCAAACAGTGTGTTGACTTATGACTCGGTACGTACACATGCCGGTAATGAATAGACGTTAGACACTTTGGAATGTGCTCAGGTACAAATTAAATAATTAGTTTCACGTTTAACTGGTGCATTTTGTGTCCCTTTTAATATTCCTCCCCCTCTTCCTCTCCCTCTCCCTCAACAGAGTCGACTCCGACTTCCTCGTAATCCTTCTCCAGAGCGGCCATGTCCTCTCTGGCCTCAGAGAACTCTCCCTCCTCCATCCCCTCACCCACATACCAGTGGACAAAGGCACGCTTAGCGTACATCAGATCAAACTTGTGGTCAAGTCGAGCCCAGGCCTCTGCAATAGCTGTGGTGTTGCTCAGCATGCACACAGCCCTCTGGACCTTGGCCAGGTCTCCACCAGGAACTACAGTGGGCGGCTGGTAGTTGATGCCCACCTTGAAACCAGTGGGGCACCAGTCCACAAACTGGATGGAGCGCTTGGTTTTGATGGTGGCTATGGCAGCATTCACATCTTTGGGCACCACATCACCACGGTACAAAAGGCAGCAGGCCATGTATTTACCGTGGCGAGGGTCACATTTCACCAACTGATTGGCCGGTTCAAAGCAGGAGTTGGTGATTTCTGACACTGAGAGCTGCTCATGATAAGCTTTCTCGGCAGAGATGACGGGGGCATAGGTGGCCAGAGGGAAGTGGATACGGGGATATGGCACCAAGTTGGTCTGGAACTCTGTCAGATCAACATTGAGGGCGCCATCGAACCGAAGGGAAGCGGTGATGGAGGACACAATCTGACTGATCAACCTGTTCAGGTTGGTGTAAGAGGGACGCTCGATATCGAGGTTCCTACGGCAGATATCGTAGATGGCCTCGTTATCGACCATGAAGGCACAGTCAGAGTGCTCCAGGGTGGTGTGGGTGGTCAGGATGGCGTTGTAGGGCTCCACCACAGCGGTGGACACCTGGGGAGCTGGGTAGATGGAGAACTCCAGCTTGGACTTCTTGCCGTAGTCGACAGACAGACGCTCCATCAGCAGAGAGGTGAAACCGGAGCCGGTGCCACCGCCAAAGCTGTGGAAAACCAGGAAGCCCTGAAGGCCGGTGCACTGGTCCGACTGAGGGGAAAGAGGGAGAGAGAGAGATTTGAGATATATATATCATTTAATTTGATATTTTGAATTACAATGTGTAATTAATCCCTCCTGAGATCACGTTACCCACCAGTTTGCGGATCCTGTCCAGCACGATGTCGATGATCTCCTTGCCGATGGTGTAGTGTCCGCGGGCGTAGTTGTTGGCAGCATCCTCCTTGCCAGTAATCAGCTGCTCAGGGTGGAACAGCTGCCGGTAAATACCAGTGCGCACCTCATCTATAGAGAGACAGATCCAATCAGACATGAGTTCAGGGTTTGACTAAATTAAATGATGACACAACTGTTTTCTATATTTAATGAGTGTTTACCGATGACAGTGGGCTCCAGATCCACAAACACGGCTCTGGGGACGTGCTTTCCGGCTCCAGTCTCACTGAAGAAGGTGTTGTAGGAGTCGTCTCCTCCTCCGATGGCTTTGTCACTGGGCATCTGTCCGTCCGGCTGGATGCCATGTTCCAGACAGTAAAGCTCCCAGCAGGCATTGCCAATCTGGACACCGGCCTGACCAACGTGGATGGAGATACACTCACGCTGGAGTGGGGAGAAAGAAGATTTGGAATAATTAATAAATAATAATCTATACGACTATTGAATCTTGCAGTGCTGACAAAAGAAACCACAACCCTTGCTGCTAATTAAAATGGAGGATTGTCGTTGAGAGAATCTCTAAATGGATGCCTGTGAGCACAAACTGCTTTGAATAACTGCCTCATTGGATGAAAGGCGTGTATTGTCTAGCGTATTAGCTATGATATCGTGTCTGACTGGGGTTCAGTCCATCATTTGTTTTACACGCGCCCCTCCATTTTCTGCTGCGACATGAGGCAGGCCTCGGATTACTGCTAGGAGGATTATCTAGGTCAGACACGATGCTGAGCTGTCCCTTTAAAAATTCACATTCTCAGTAACATGTACATGCCATTTTAAATGTATATTATATTTTATTCTAGAATATACATCAAATAGATACATGGATATCAAGGATGACTTTGTGCTATGTGAGACACAAGGCCAGCCAAAGGGATTTATCAATTTACATAAAAGGATCTTATGAACTGCACACACTGGTACGTTACTGTGAACCCAATGGTATCTAAGCAGATTTAGACGAGTTATGTGGGAAGAGGATTAGGATTTGGTCGTGCATGCATACGTGAAAAAAACGGAGAGAGAGGAGGGGGGGGGGGGGTCGACGTATATAAATAATATAGATAATGAAACAATTTATAGTAACTATGGGCTGCAGAATATGTCGAGACAACAAAGGGTACATTTGAAAAAAATCTCGTAGGCGACCAATTTTCCTCCCCATCCATTTTGATGTAGGCTTGACTACAAACGATAAACAATACATCTGGGGAAATACGATTTTCTAAATGATGTATAAAATCGGACTTACCATGATGGCTTGTCGCTATTATGCAATGTAACGAGACAAGTCTGAGGAGTGTTTGCGTCTGAGGTGCGCAGTGTCTGAAGCGGATCTGCTAATGCTGACGCACACGCTGCCTCTGGAGGAGAGCAGGAGAAGTGCGCGAGTGACGCCTCTCCTCCTCCTCCTCCCGGCGCATGTCTGTTTCACGTCCACCAGCAGAAGTATCAAAGATGCTGTGTACTTATGGCATGCTATCTAATACGCTGCATTTAACTGCCGTCTAGATGTTGCAGAATGTGTTGCTGTTGGTTAAACCCAGCTAATGCGTC
Organism: Liparis tanakae; assembly: GCA_036178185.1. NCBI lineage: Eukaryota > Metazoa > Chordata > Actinopteri > Perciformes > Liparidae > Liparis > Liparis tanakae. Next base: position 8,680,163 of record CM070097.1, read on the forward strand.
ACAATGTATTAAATGTGCCAATAAAACGGGCCGACACAATTATCTCGCATTATTATTGTGGCTATATGTTAATTGAGGTTGTCACTTATGGCCCAAACTCAATGGTGGTGCTTTTCTTTTTTCGCCAAAAACACAGAAAACTGAAGTGCGAAAAAGGTACGGAAGACCTGCAGCCTCACAGCTGATTATGAAGGCCAATTTACATGAGGAAAAGGCAACACAATGAAACAATAACATTATGCAATGGAAAACAAAGATCCGCCTATCATGGTAGGCAATCTATGTGTTGATCGACAAACAAAACATTTAAAGACTTCTAAGAAAACAGCTTGTGAAATTAATTAGATTTTCAAAATCCCTGATTACCTGGTTACCTTAAATTAAGTGATGTCACATATTTTCCACTACATTATGGGTTTTGACGTGATAGTTCTTATTATTTAATCGTTTGAACAAAATAGCGTTATTTGTAGGTCTGATTGTCATTTGTGTGTTTTTGTATAACCAGAGTCTGAATTTAAAGTTAATTTACAAATATTACAAACACATACAGAGCAGTTAAGTGTGATAATGTTTTAAACAAGTTCATAAATAAGTCGGTTGTAGTGTTAATTGGACTATTAGTTATTAGAGTTATGAGAGACATTAATTACCTTGTCGGATTGTTGGACTTTTTGGTCATTAACGTTATCTGTTTACTTTTTTGCTACCAGTTGCATTGCTTTGCAGAATTTCGCCAATTCTGATGTGTCCCAAAATCTGCAGCGACTCCTCCGATTGCAAAAAGAGGTCAGATTGTATGAAAGTCTTTGTGTAAAGACGTTACTTCTCACTTGATTTATTACCTCAGTACACATTGTGAACATGTGTTTTTGGTCTCAATCACAAGTTGCAAGTCTTTTATACAGCATTACGAAAAATTGTCCATAAAGCAGAGTATGCTCTTGGGCAGGCCGACTGTGATTGACAGGTCGCTGCAGCTACAAGAGCTGTAAATTGCATTCTCCGTCACTCTTACGCATTTCAAATATTATAACTTCCGTTCATTGGTAGACCAAATCGAAATCGAGGCTTAAAAACGGTAGTTCACCAAACCAACGGTGACGTCACGACGACTACGTCCACTTCATATCTACAGTCTATTTTTGTTGTTGTAATATTCTCTGAAAGGCCAGACAGCGTACAAATATAATGAACTGTGAAGCATTCAAAAAGACAAGTGTAATAACCCAAAGACTGTCAGTGTACAACAAAAAGCCATAAACCAACCTCTGTGATGTTGAGGAGGGATTGTAGTTATCTGTAAACTGTATCACTGTCCTGCAAAGTTTATTATAAACTGCAAAATAAGTGTAAATTGTATTGTGTTTTTCTTTGTACAGTAGCATACTGATAACAGCAACCTGGTAGACAGTTAAAGTGAAGTTACAGTTAATTACACATCTAGAGCAATATGGTGCTAAATCATCGTATTGTGCGGCATAGTTATTGTGAGCAGGTGTGAAACAGCTGTTCTCAACAGCTGTGAAAGTAATGCAACTAGTTGCCAGTAATTCACTGTGAAATCAGAGTCAAATCATTTACAGCTGTCCTAATTTCTATTTCATTTAATTTTTCTATACCTCAATTTGACTAACTCTGACTTAATAACTCATCATTTTGACTTGCTATATTGTTGCTTTGAATCCCAAAACCTTAAGTTACTATACCATAATATTGACCATGGGTGTTGTTTTTATTATGCATAAGTCAGTCAAAAACAAAAGTCTCAATGTTGACTTCTCTCATTATTTTGTTCTCAGTATTCTTAGCCCATGTAATGCTGGTCTTCAACAACTCCTTGCTGTATATACTGCATATGGTGTGGAACGTGATATAAAATACAATGGCAGTAGGAGTGCTATCTTTACCTGTAGTATCAAAGGGGTCAAAAGTCTAAAATTCTCTGACTTAAAATTGTCTCATAATTGCCTCTCTGTGTCTGCGATAAGGTATTGTAACGCCCTGTTCTGTGTCTCCTCTGTCTCCTTGATTGATTCATTCCCTGCACCTGCCCTCAGCCACTCTCGTCTCGTTAGTGTCTGATGCAGTACACCTGTTTCCACCCATGTATATTGTGCCAGTCTTTCCCTTGGTGTCTGTTGGCTTGTTGTCATTAGTTCTGTCTTCCTGGTTCTCCTTGTATCTTGTTGCTGTACCTGCCTGTCTTAGTACCTGTCTCTGATCTGAGTTTTTGTATGGAACCTTTTGCCTCAGTGAAAACAGAGTTTTTGTTATTTACCTGTAGTCCTGTTCCTCTGCTGTTCCTCGCTGCCTGTGGCAAAAAGTATCTTGAACATTTTTTTACAGAGCAATTGATGAAGATATCTACAGGCAATGTCGTAAGATGTATGCATAAGCAACCATTCTCTTGCGCAAGTTTAGTATGTGTACAGACTGAGTGAAGACATCTCGGTTCAGAGCATAGTGTACACCACTGCACACGAAGCAAGCCTCGAGACACCAAGTAGCTAATAATGATGCTATAAGAATATTACTGAAGAGACCAAGATGGAGTAGTGTCAGCGAAATGTGTGTGGCTGCAGGTGTGAATACTTTCCAAACTCTTTTAAGAAATCTTATAAATCAATTTATCAACCGAAATAATCTTATTATCAAACACAGTTTAGTTCACAGCTGTGGAGACATTGGTGCAGCTGTCTAGTTATAATGTCCTTATAGGTCTATGCATTTTACTTGTGATTTTGAAAGTATTTCATTATAATTCATGTTTTGTACTATCTGGACCGAGAGTGTGAAATAAAGGTGTGATTGATTGATTGTCGAAATTCTTAAATCTTAGCTAAATCTTCGCAACTTAGATGAATAAGTGTTGCACGTGTTGTCTTTCTCACTGCACCGTGACTTTTAAGTAACCTATTTATGGACTCGTGCTGCCTTCACGCACACAACCATTTCGTAATTTTGAAACGCGCAAGCAGATGAATGAACGACGTGTAAAGCAGCTCAGTCTATGTCCCTCCTGAGCCGATGTGATATATGTAGCAGGTGTGTGATGATCAAAGAGGCCGCGGTCAACACAGCACTGTGCAGTCATTTAAGTCGACGTGTAGTACCGTGGTGTACTTTTGGTCACTTCCTCTGCGGCTAACACAGAAGTCTCCGAGCTTTGGGAACCCATAAAATAACAGCCGAAGTCCCGCAACTCGTGTCAACTATGCTTTCGTTTGGGAGAACCCTCAAAGTAACTCGCGCTGCTGCGGTGCACTGCGGGGCTGCGGCGGACTTCTCTCTGCGGACACGGCCAACTTTAACTCTCTGCAGCGACAGGCGAGTTCTGCGCATAAGTCCCCTGAGGAAGTGCTCAGGGAAACGGTACAATGTGCCACCCAGCGCCGAGTTCGTCGCCAGGGTGTCTGGGATCTCCACCATGGCCAAGTTGCCGTACCAGGAGACCGCGGACGGGCTCGATGCGGCGTTTATCGGGGTCCCAATTGACACCGGAACCTCCAACCGACCTGGAGCAAGGTATGCATGTTGCTGCTGGCTAAAATTAGCCATGGTGCAAAAACAAACTTTCACTTTAAGTTTACAAAGGAATGTAAACAAATCAGCAATTTGCATCAATACTTGTGTCTTCAGAGCTCAAATTATTTGTACAAAATCCTGCATTTAAAATGTATAGCTCACACCAAGATAGTACACAGACTTGCATGATGGGAGGCTTTGGGGTCAGTATAAGGTTTATGTCAGCGTTTAAATGGTTGCACAAGGTGAACAAACCAAAGTTCATCTGCAAGGATTTGTGCATAGTCCAAATCAGATACAAACTGCTGCATATTGCTGTCAGCTGAATGCAGTTTAATATGTACAACATTCGCTTGTCAAAGAAAGTGCTGAGGGAGTTTTTTGCATAAGAAATGGGCCTATTCAAAAAGCGAAATTCTACTTGCGTATTGTATTTGAGTACATGGAATTTGTTAATAACAAACTGGGTTTAACTCCCTCAGGGTTTTATTGTATCAGGGTCTACTCGGAGAGCTTGTTTTTGTCCCGCTGGTCAATAATGTGAATGATATGGCCCTTGTCGGCCCCGAAATACAATAACTTTAGCTAGGTCACCATACTTCAGAACTTGTGTCAGGTAAATAAACTAGAAATGATTGTGACCTAAACAAAACCACTTGCTGTACAAACAATCCGAGTGGAACAAGTAATGTCCTCTTTGGAATACAGAAGCATGTCTGAATGCATTTGATCATTTAACATACCAAAATGGTACAGCACATTGAGAAAGCACAAATAGCAGAAAAAAGTTCTCCAAGATTGTTCGAATTGCAGAGAAGGTGATGTGCCAGTTTCCTATAATAACAGGCAAACGGTTCACAGCGCTGACGTTAAACCAGATCTTCCCTCCACCGCTGCAGGTTCGGTCCTCGGCAGATCAGAGCGGAATCGGCCATGTTGAGGTCTTACAACAGCGGCACCAGGGCGGCACCTTATGAGTCCCTCATGGTGGCTGATATTGGGGACGTCAATGTGAATATGTATGACCTGAAGGACACCTGCAAACGCATCAGGGAAGCCTACAGAAAGGTCCTGGCTACTGGCTGTATTCCTCTGACGATGGGTAAGAGTGGCTTGAGGAGCATGAAAAGAGTGTCATGTTTTTAGTCAAGCCAGTCGTCAATTACTCACATATTTTAAAGCAACATCTGCAATGTAGCCGTTGTAATATCCTCTTAAATGTAGTTAATTTTGGTTGTTGGTGTCTACAGGTGGCGATCACACAATTGCATATCCAATCCTGCAAGCGGTTGCTGAGAAGTAAGTAGGCTATGCTTCATTGTTTTACACATGAGATATATATATATATATATATATATATATATATATATATATATATATATATATATATATATATATATATATATATATATATATATATATATATATAATAAGATTACCGTTACACTGCCTGGACAAGTTTGAACATTTCCCGGTTTTCATGATGAACACGCATTTAAAGAGCCTTTGTGTGTTAGGGCATCTACTAACAATAATGTTCCTGTCAATTAGTATATTTATTTTTTAGAATATCTTTTAGTCTGTATGCAAATAAAACAAAATGTGAGAAAAAAATCATGAGAACTAGGAACAGGGTGAGATCTTCAGAATTTTTTAAAATTACTTTAAAAACACCATATTCTTTCTTAATTTTCTGTAAATATGACCTCTTGACATTAACTACCACTTAGTCATGTTATACACAATGGTCTCCTTGCCTCACTCAGTCTGGTGTGTAATCATTTGTCAGGCATGGCCCGGTGGGTCTGGTCCATGTGGATGCCCATGCTGACACCAGTGATGTGGTCTTGGGGGAGAAGATTGGACACGGGACCCCTTTCAGACGCTGTGTGGAGGAAGGGCTGCTGGACTGCAAGAGAGTGGTCCAGATCGGCCTGCGTGGTTCAGGCTACTCTGCGGATTCCTATGAATGGAGCCGGGCACAGGTACCTCTGCCAGAGAAAACACAATGCCTCTTTCTGGATTTACTGCACAAGTAAGAGTAAACAGTTCACCAATGGCATAAGATAAGATAATCCTTTATTAGTCCCACAAAGGGGGGATTTACCAGAGTACATCAGTAAAAGGGGTAAAGTGAACACAAGAGACATAGTAAAATAAAACAGCAATAAAAACAGTGCAGAGTCTATTAAATATACAGACAGAATAAATATAATGATGTATCATCACTGGTATGGTACATAATGCATGAAGCATCTTGTCATGGTAAAATAAGACTGATTAGAATAATATAGGGCTGTAACAAATGATTGTTCTGCTGCTTATTTTGTCAATTAATCATTTAATCAATGATATGTAAGAAAACATTCACATCCCAGTTTCCAAGATAATATGTTCAAATATCTCAATTTGACAAATCCAAAATATTACAATTACTAAAATACTTATCAAAATAGTTGCTAAAATACTTTATTTTATTTTGATGACTTAAAAGGTGAATCGACTTAAACTTGTAGATTAATGTGCTGCATTCATGTAAAATCTTGCTCTTAAAAGCTTTTTTCTGCATCTGCTTCTTTATTACCACACATTTGGGGGTTTTACCATATGAGAAGACTATTATGGTGATATAATGCGTTCATAAGCATACCTGGTTAGGTTTACTGTATAAGATCGGCAGACAGTTTGACTTGTCTTGTCGGGCCGTGTGTTACAAATGCTATAAAAAAAAACAAGATATTCTGAAGTTGTTGTATGAATCAGATGTCCAAATAGTGCTCTTAAAACCTGAATTATATTGGCATATCTCACAGGTCGTAGTTATTATTTATTACAGGTTTTCTTTGGAAAGCCTATTTCGAAGTATCTCAATGCAATATGCTTTTTATACTGTCGGCCTACATGACCCATATCAAATTTGTAATATTGTATTTTTTGTGAATCATAAAACATAAAACATGAGATGTTGACAGAGTGGCATGGGAAGTTTAGACTGGGTTAAGATGTCAATTTGGGACCCATCCTCAGTAGTGTGCCTTCGAATCAGTGGGCGTTTCGGCCTTTACTCACTAAACACCTTCATCAAATGTGGCCAGCTAAAGGGTGATCAAGCCTTAGCTTGTGTCCCATGCCCAATTAAGATTTCCCATGGGACTATGCAAGGCAGGGGCGTCCTATTCCCTGAGCCAGCCCTACAGCTGACCGCATACCCATATGCCCTCCTCAGGTTGGAGGGCTCTGATTTGGTTCTCAGGTGGGAGTGGGGGGTCATGAAGTTATCGCCCAGCAAGGGTCCTTCCGTTTCATCCAGATCCACCGGCTGCCTCTTTCAGCTGCTTGCGAAACTGCTCTGACGGTCTGCCGCAGAGCCTGTCCATGGATTCCAAGTTCTTTTAGCAACCTGATGGTGGAAGAAGCTACGAATCCTCTGCATCCCACTTCAACTGGCCAGACTTTTGCGTTCCAGCCACGCTGAGTTGCGTCTGCTGCCAACTCTGTGTAGCGCAGTTTTTTTTACGCTCATAGGCCTCTTCAACAGAGTTTTCCCACGGGACTGTGAGCTCGATGGTGTACACAGCCCTGCGTGAAGGGGACCAGAGTACCATGTCTAGCCTGAGGTTCGTAGAAGCAATCTCAGGTGGAAAAATGAGTTGCTGGCCTATATCGACCAGCATCTTCCAGTCCCGGGCCATGGCTAGGTGGAATATAATGTGCATGTACACGTAGTTACAGCATAAACGATATCAGTCGGTGAAATTAACCTGGCTTGTCCTCCTGGGACATGTGGGCATGTCTTCTGGGAGAAAGGCCGAGCTATTGTGCAGTATTCATGTTTAATATCCAAAAAAGAAAGTGACACAACCTGATTTGTGCTCTGTGCAGGGTTTCCGTGTGGTCCAAGTGGAAGAGTGTTGGTTCAAATCTCTCGCACCTCTGATGGCTGAGGTCAGGGCTCAGATGGGCAGCGGCCCAGTCTACCTCAGTTTCGACATCGATGCTCTCGACCCGGGCTTCGCTCCTGGAACAGGGACACCAGAGATAGCGGGGCTGACTCCCATCCAGGTAACCATGGGGACACCCACTTTAATCCCTCTGTCTTTGATGGTCTGATGATGCAACCCTGTCATATTACAATGTAATATAATATGTTGGGTGAATGTTCTGTGCCTACTTATCTTCTCGGCCGTGTGAATATTGATATCTTTTTTTGTCTTGGTTGGATTTAGGGAGTTGAGATTATTCGGGGCTGCCGTGGTTTAAACCTTGTTGGATGTGATCTTGTGGAGGTGTCCCCCCCCTACGACACAACGGGTACTTTTTTTTTTTTTTTTTTTTTTTTTTTTTAATGTATATTTCTCATCAAATTGGGGTATTTCATGAGTATGACCATTATTTATATATTTATCTCAACAGGGAACACTGCACTGACGGGTGCCAACCTCCTTTTTGAAATGCTGTGCGTCCTCCCAAATATGAAATACTTCTGATCAGTAAAGATCACAAAACACAACAGGTAGTTTGTTAATAATGAATATACAGATACCAACGTCCAATGAGCAGGTGGTCCTGCTGAATTAATCATTATTTTTTTATTAGTCATGATGATGATGAATGCACTATTGACAACAAATTAAAACTCTTCAATGTTGGTGGACATTGTGGACACCAACTTGTAAAACACTTCATATTCTCTTTATCCTTTAAGTATATGTTCTTAAAAAAATGACATGATTATGCCATCTACAACTCGCAGTACTAACACAATTATATTCATATTATTTTCATGTTGAATAAATGAAGCGCACACAGCATTCAAACCTTTAATACTTTTATTTTCTACATATTACAAAGTGTATGTATATTTATACACATGCATATATACACTTGAAATTAAAATAATTATCATTTTGAAGGAACATAAAAAAAAAAGCAGGTTTGTCATATTTTGACTGTATAAATACTTTACAGTGAAGAATGGGAGTAAAATCATGAGCAACAGCAGCTGAGGTGATGATGTCATCCACTCAGCTGCTGGTCGAATTGCAGAAAGTGCACACTGCTGTACTTGGCATACTTGGTATTGAGAACCGGAAACCGGATGACGACCTTTTGAGAGAAGAACTTTCATATATAAAAGTCCACAAAAGGAAGGAAGTGACGGACCTCAGCCTGGCAGGTGGGAAATGAATGAGATCGGTCAACTTGACATGTGTCATATGCCGTCATCAGCGTTATTTGGCTGCATGCTCTCTCTCCGTGTTGAGGAACCGGGTTCTCGGTGCGACCGTCAACCGTAGTGAGAGGAGTACATAGACCAATATATTGCATGCACAACAGACAGAAAAAAAGAGCTGTTGACTCAAATTGACAGATCTGTATCGCAGCACAATAATACATAGTATCTTTTAATTCTGCTTTGTTTAATCTGAAATGTGGTATTTCCTTTTATGTATATTTGTATACCCAAACTTTAGAATGGATAATAGTTGTGGAGCAGTGCTCCCATCAAGCTGGAGTAAGAACTCTCCTTCATTATGGAAGTCAAGACCAACTAATTTCATCTTCAGCATCTGAAAACACATCTTAAACTCCATAAGAGCTCTTCACTGAGAGGAAACCAGAATGAATAACATAAAGTGAGCTATTTGCAATAATAGCTGTTGTAACACCTGGAGTGTCATCATCTTGGTTTGAGCTTGGAGACTATGCATTCATAACAAAAAGCTAGGATTTAGTGTTTTCATGGCTTGACATATTTGGTCAAATCAGGATCTTGCTATCTCATTGGGAACATTTGTCGTGGCATTTGTGTTCATCTACGGAGTAAAAGAGACCGACGTCTTGATGTGAGGCGTGATATGGTCAAACCCTCTGTTTCAGAAACACAGGACAAGTAATTGTGATTTCATTTGTTCCTGATTTCTAATGTCCATTTTTTTTATCCGTGTATAAATAAGTAATTTTATTCTTCCATGTCATGCCTCTTCCAACTCCAGTAGAGGGCACTTAATGCTCAAGTGTTCTGTATTTTGATTGAAAGAGTTCAAAGGGGAGCTGGAATCAGCACTGCCCTCCTGAGAAAGATCTCCTCTTGTAATGTCTCCAACTGGGATATTTCCATAACACAGTAATTGCTTGCATATATCAAGTAATACGTGGAGTGGAGTGGAGCTACGTTTCAGGAATGCTAGAAAGCGTTGTGGATTTAGGGCATGATGAGTACACCACCGGCTCATTGCCCAATCGAAGGAACATGAGGATTAGCTCTACTTTGACGTATATATGTATATGTGTATATATATATATATATATATATATATATATATATATATATATATATATATATATATATATATATATATATGTATGTATGTATGTATGTATGTATGAATGAATGAGTCTTGTGATGCTCGATAACGTGGGATTGTTTCATTCAGTCAAACTTTGGAGGATTTCACTTATTAGTGAATGTAGGAAGCGTTAAACTCTATTTTGAGAAACAGTGACAATGAAAATATAAAATATGATTAAAAAGTATATTCTATATTAAATTATAATTTTACTTATTATAATATTAAATATTCAAAAGTAGCCGGACATTGCAGGGAATCGACCATTACCAGTGCCTTTGTTCTTTTGGAGGCTTGTGGGTTATATTAATTTCTAGTTAACTAGGATAAAAATAAATAAGTAAAATAAATAAATGAATATAATAAATGAAATGAATAAATAACTCAAATAAGCAAAATAAAATAAAACAAATAATAACTTTATTAAATAGATCTTCTCGGTTTTCTGTTGATAAAAGTTGAGTCTCCTGGTCAAGGAGGATCTCAGTTTCTCATTCTCAACAGTGAGCTGATTACCGACACTGCAGGGTATCGAACCCCATCCCAGTAAACCAGGAGTAACCATTACCAGTGCCATTTTTTTTGGGAAAGAAAAAAAAAAAAAAATAGAAGTTTGAATCCTCTCAGCGCCATAAGCTGCGTTCACTCCTGAGAGTTTTAGCGACTTATCTCCATGGCTTTACCGGCGTATGACTTTGAACACCTAAAGTCTTTGAAATCGGTACTGAATTCTCCCCCCATCCCTCCTTCATGATCTTAAATTGTTCAAACTGCAGTGTTGATTTGAATTTGTCTGGTTCTCTGTCAAGTCTCCCATGCCCTTCCCTTTCTAAATAAATCACTGGAGCACTCTTTGATTAAATATCTGTTTGTGTACAGGGAGGCTGCTGTACTAAAGTGTATCGCTTCCACTGGCACATAATAAAATCTGATGATAACTCTCTCTCTGTCTCTCTGTCTCTCTCTGTCTCTCTCCTTCTACTTGAGATCTAGGTGAGTAGTAAGACCTAACAGTCACTTCCCCGGTACTGTGGGTGACGTGGACGAAAAGTATATGTCCTATTCCGGCACATCACTAAATAACTCCACTCAGCAGTGTTTATTTTGGTTAATGGCGGCTCAGTGTTTCTGATGTAAGCCTCAGCTATAGATAGAAGTGTCTTCCTGATGCCTCTTTGACCAGATGACAAACACAGGCTACGTGTTGCGTCCATTTGGGCTCCTGATTTGTTCAGATACTGGACTGTATATTTGACAACAACTACCATTGTTGTGTTCGTGATGGTTTTCTCTCATTATTAGCTGGGCCCATATTCAATTGTCTTGACCATGTTGCGCTTTTTTATATTACACACACAAACACACACGTGAGTATACTCTACTCGACACCTTTGACCTCTATACATATTCAAACCGACACCATAGGGGCAGAGATTAGTGATACAGTACTCGGCTTCACTTTCAGGGAAAAAGTTAGTTTTGATGCCATAGGTCATGGCTTATGTTTAGGGGCGATGACAAATAAGGCTTCTAAAAAGGTAATTTTACAAAATATTTTAAAAATGTATGTATTGCATTTTTTGGAGTGGAAAAATGTGGTTAAACAAGTCTAAGCTGTTACCTTACTTTTCATAGTATTTAAAAGTGTTTAACTTTAACTAACTTAAATCTTCAGGTGGTGCAACCACATATTCTTTTAAATGATACATATTTAGTTGTCATTTCATACATCATTATTTCGATTATACATACATATTTACAAATATAGAAATTAATACATTCAATACAATAGTTCTTCAAATCCTATTCAGCAATAACAACATTCTTTTAACCTATTATATATTGCTTTAAATTGATATTGTGTCTGGTTGCACTCCCTGAGGTGTATCAGTTGAGCCACCTGAAGAAGTTAGTAATCACAGGAAATGTGCAGAAACATTGCATTTTTATTTCAAATACAATACAAATGTTTCAGCCAACAGTCTCTTTTTAAGTTAAAGCAGTAAAGACCAATTCTACACCGTTGAGTCATGTGTGCCGTGAATTTAGAAGCTGTGGCTCTGAGATCACATAGTTGAAAAATAGAAATGATGTCAGTAGGATGGGGGCGGATCCATCGCTTCTTTAATTTTGTGCATCTTACTATGCAACTTTACCTTTTTTCTCTTTGCTATGTTCACTCCCTAGTCTCTGTTGTACTCTACTACACTGGCAACATTCTTAATGTACATGTTGGGAGGGTCAGGTTCAAGTTCTGCTTTGAGTTCAAAGGGAGTTTTATCCAAAGACTTCGTTAAGATTTCCTCCATAGCCCTTTCCTTTTCCTCTGCTTTGCTATTGCTCCCACTGCTGCCTCAACTTTTCCCTTTCTCTTCTGGAAGCTGGCTTAATGGGGTTTCCACAATGTTTTCCTCTTTCTTCTTCCTCTCATAACCATAAAACATAGGTACTGTATATGTGAACAAAACAACTGTCATATTCCCATTTGTATTTCTTGAATGGTCTCATTACTGTTTAACAGTAAGAACTGCAAAATACACTCTGAATAAATGACTTTGGATTCATTATAGTCTGATCACAAAGTGTTACCTCCCTTTTCTTTTGGCAAGATATGCTTCTCTTGCAGCCGGATCATTATTGATGCGCTCCCTGTGTCGTGCTGATTTCACCTGACTTCAGTGGCATCTTAAATGGTTAATAAATATTCAATATTCATGAAAATAGTTTGAAAGTGTTTTCTGTAATTAACTTAAAACTGTTAAACATTTGAAAATACCTAAAGCTTTAAATAACAATTAATATGGTGAAATTATTCATTTGATTGCGCCACTTGAGTATGCAACTTCAGACATATTATTTTTAAATTCAATTATTATTTCACATTGGTTGAACCACATAAAAAGTGTACCAGCCTACCTGCAAGTTCAAAAGTACTTATTTTAAAGAGATCTACAAACCTTTTCGCTTATCCATAAAGGTCAGCTGAGGTCCTCTTGATGACGCAATATCCTGTTAACTGCTCTACACTCCACTTCAAAGTAAAAGTCCCATTTTGTTCTGTTCAGTTTTATAATTGTTTTAGCAGCTTAACACTTTGTATTTTTGAAAAATGTTGTTTAGTGTAAATGTTTCAACACTAAAATCGATGGTTATGCCGTCTGACATTTTCAGTGTTTGAGGTATCAACACTTACAAGAATATATATTATTTGAATGTACTGAAAATGTAGTGAAACTGAACATATTTTCTAGAATGAATTGTTACAATTATTTAAAAAGTAAATAATGGACTTGGACACAAACATATACATGTCATGTCACTGACCCTTTATTAACAGAGTTGTATTTGCTTAACAAGTGCAGTGCCAATTCGGAGAGGGCCCATTGTTTGACTCCAGGCATACTGCTCCATGCATTGTCGAGAAGGCTCATCACTCATTGACGCTAGCTACGTAAAAAGAGTTGTACTGTTGGTATAATCAGCATCTAAAGTAGACAGTAAGGCGCGGCCCGCAGCAAACAACTTCCCAAGCAAGCCTCTGCTGCTGCACAGAGTGATGTTTGCTTGTTTATTAAAATGTTATTAATATTGAGCGTTTTGTTGGTCCAAATTGACCAAGGTCGGCAAAGCGCTCCCTTGAGCCCTGGGCAATAAACCCACCATGTGTGATTTATATCAAATAAATGGGTATTGCAAAATAAGAAGGACACACTCACATAGAGACACACAACAATTCCTTGCGTAATAGCTAGTGGACGAGCGTTTTCTTTATACGATCATGTCTTTTTTGTTGATTATACATTGGTTACTTTTTTTGATTAACTTTTACGGTCAGGTGTCATCTCAAATGTGTTAAAATTAGGTTCAGGTTAATTTGTTATTTTCTTGGAGTGCGACACATAGGTGCCGTCAATTTTAAGTAGTAGATTATCAACACAATCTTAATGTTGTTCTACTAATGCTCAGTGATTTGAAAGAAAAACCCTTTGCTGATACATATTTTAAATTGCTGCACTGCTCTATTTACAGAAATGGGACTTTGCTGAGTTATTTATCACAAATGAGGGTGGCTGCAATTGACCTTTATATAGTTAAATGAAAGGAAGAGGGGGGAAAGAATTATGTGTGTCTTCTTCCAATACATCTCAATGTGTATCACAGTCCAGGGGCGTAGACGCACTGGGAGCGGAAGCATTTTATGTTCTTTGGCTGATCTGGCGCTCATTGTCGCAGCTGTTTCGTACAGCTGCAGCTCCAGTGGACAAGTCACAAAGTCACAGTGCGCTGCAGACACTAATGTAAACACACAGGGCCGGTCGGTGCTCTTCTTCACCATCATACCTCATGGCTAAATCTAAGACTGTATAAGTGTGTACAAGCACAACAACCAAACTGTCAATCAGATTTGACTGGAGCTTGCAGACCACTCCTAAACGTCAGGATAAGGACTGTCCCAGTGGATACAGTTGTCTGTCCGTGGTGAGATAAAGCTGTTTGATAAGCTCAACTTTAATATGTGGATTTGGTTGTTTGCTTCTGTAGTTTACTCAGCTCCCTACCCCCAACATAAATCCCAGATCGTCAGCTGTGTTATCACTTAAGCCGATCTGAAAGCCAGATAAAAACAGAAATAACACTTTGGATTAATGATGTTGTTTTTACCGTTAATTAGGATCCTCTGGGCAGTGGATACCGCTACTTTAATAGACTCTTACCTCCGAAACACAAAAAGATGGGGTTTGTGAGTCACCGGGGCCTGGAGTCGGAGAAGCTGATGTATCCTTAACATTTCCTTTAATGGTACATTGGTTTTGGGACCTTTAATAATGGGTTGAGACAGTTTTGACTAAAGATGTTTGACACAACTTTTCCACTGCCTTTTTGTGGACAGGAGGCGAGGGAGGAGTCCCTAAATCGAACCACTGTGGTCAGTGAGATGCTTCGAGCAAGCATTCACAGTCTGAGACTAGAAATGATCTCTCTTCTCTCTTGTGTATTCAACAAGAATCTAGAGGGCACAGGAATACATGTTTGCTGTGAAGCCTCCTGTTTACTTTGTGATTCATCTGAGATGAAGAGTGTTGGTTCTTTAGGTCAGTCTTCAATATTGTATCGCTGGTACAAATGTATTCAAAATGAGAATTTATATATATATATATATATATATATATATATTATTAACACTCACACTTTTATTTTCTCATAAACTTCTATACAACCAGACTTCTTGTAACCAGAGGAGTCGCCCCCTGCTGGCCTTTAGAAAGAATGCAGGTTCAATGCACTTTACGCATATTTCTCTTTTCATAACCGGAGGTTGCCGCCATATTGCACATACATAGTGACTGAGAAACTTTCTTCTGAAACAAAAGATATTAGCATTTTCATAGATTCCGGATTTCTCAATGAGGCAGAAGGAGTAGCTGTAGTTTTAAGAATTTCGAACACATCGGACCCAGTTGTCATTCAAAGCGTTGTCATTTTATATATCTGTAAAAAAAAAAGAGTCTGGGGTGAATGTATTCCAATTAGATTGTACAAATATAATCTCACAAGTGGAACATTCATAACATACCAAACCAACTCCATAAGCCCACCCTGTTCATCTCCCTTTTAGCCTATTTCGGTACGCATATGAAACAGGGCCTTGCCAATTCCATTCGGGGTTCAGCTTTTAATTAGCAACAGCTGTGCTCTTTACACCCGTTACACTAATGGACACACACAGTCCTCCATACTGCTCCTGGCGTCAGTCCTGACCAGTACTTTACCACGTATTTCTGTGTGTGGCTTATATTTAGGACATGCCTCTGATGGGACAGCAACAAAGGAGAGTTCATTTAGTCTCTATTTCTACTTGATGCTCGAGTTGGTTCTTTGTATCCACTGTATGGAGGAGTATGTGGTGTCATGCCCTTCTACCACCAGTAGGGGGCGCTTCATGCTCAAGTTTACAGTGCACAGCTATAATTAATCTGCAACAGCGTTCTATTTTCTATTAAAATAAAGGAATTTCAGTCTTTTCCGGACCGTGAGCTTTCCATAAACACGTTTATTCATCATTTAACTATTAATATAAACATCGAGCACAGTGGAACTAAGTTTCAGGAATGCCAGGAAGGACTGAAAAATATATGTCTTGAGGGCATGAAAAGTCGACTGCACGTGTGGAGCAGGTTCATTGCCCAATCGAAGAAAAAAGAAAGATCTCTGAGGATTAGCCAATTATTCTTCAAGTATTGTGTGTCACTTGTATGAGAGTATTTCATGTGCTGCCTGATACCTGAACTCCTCAACAATTCTTTCAATGCACAATATTACATATCGCCAGATTTATGTTACACCCATAGGCTACTGCAAATTGAGAATGAAAACATATATATGGTGAGCATTGTTAGAAAGTGAATTACACCACCGATCATTATACATAATAAGTAGCTGTTGCCAGCAACTGCATATTACATATTACTGCATCAACAATAACAATCCACTATAAATAATGAAGGTTAAAATTCCACCGATCACCTCTCTGCTATGCACCTTGATACTTAAAGTACATTTTCTTAATAACACTTACTTTTACTTAAGTAAGAGTTTGAATGCCGACGTTTTACTTGTAACAGAGTAGCAATCATTACAAAAATCACCACTGTCATGAACTCAATATTTGGTGCACGTACAGACTTTAGATCCGCGCGTTCCCCTCAGCAGCCGACACACGCGCGGAGTGTGTGCGGTCACGTGAACAACGAACACGGGTCTGCTCGGCGGCGTCTCCCCACACTGGGATTAGCTGTCTTCTCTTTCAGCACTCCCCGAATTCCATTCCGCCTCTTACTTTTTCGGCAGCTCTCTCTCTCTCTCTTCTCCCCCCCCCCTCTCTCTCTCTCGCGCGCGCTCTCTCTCTCTCTCTCTCTCTTTTTCCACCATAGTACTTTGCAAGACTGCATTTAGCCGCACACTACAAGTCCCAAGTTTCGGAGTGCAATTTGTGGAGCTTCCCCCCGCATCGATATTGTACGCCCCCCACAACAAACACAACAACAACAACAACAAAAACAGCAACTTCCGCGATAGAGGATCGCTTTTACCTGTTGATGAAGTCCCACCGGGTGCGGGGCGCAGAGGAGCAGTCGGGTTTCTTCACAGAGAAGAGGAGTGCGCAGAAGGTGCAGGCGACACACCGCTCCAGCGGCCAGGAGGAGTGAGGGACTACGGCTTTTCTTCCCCCCGGCATTTGCAGCCTGTGCTGGGTTGCTGGAAAATGGGCACTCCGACCACCTCGATCTGTGGACTTATCCTGTCTCTGATTCTCACGTGCCAGCTGGTTACTGTAAGTGCACCACACACTTTATTATTCTCACTGTTGCAATCTGTGCATTTTTTAAATGTTTCATTCATCCACACAATTAACTTATACAATATATTGCATGTCCCCAGAGGTCAAGTCAAAGTCCTATTAAAGGCAACAACAACAACAAAAGTCCCAGGCATGTGTTGGTGTTACTATTTGTGTTCGGTAAATAGTGGCGCAGGGCTGCTCGGACGCAACTGGAGAGCAGATTCCGGTCCGCGCCACACAGTCATACCCGCATGTACAGTAACGGGGCTTTCACACAAATGTGATATAATATGAGAGCTAGAAGCTGCTGCTGCGTAAAGCTGGGCTAAGTTTGTCCATAGAAACAAGCTATTCATAGTCCCCCCACCCCCCATCAACTCCTAAACCTTCTCAAACTTAGCCGGGCTACACTTGGCACTGCTTTCACTACATGTTTAATATCACATATGGAGTTGGCTTTATATTTTGACATTGTGAGCAAAATATACATGAACATGTTCAATGGTATGCCTGTGTCTTATATGTCCTTATTATCTATTTACTCTATTGTCATCGTTAGAATTTTTTTCAGAAAATATGTTGGGGTTCATGAGCAGATACATGGATTTTGGAATGTGAAAACGAAAATGACAAACATGAATCCACTTCTCAGGTATCATTCTCCTCCGTCCAAGATCTACCACATTTGGGAGAATACACCACATTGGGAATTCCCCACCAACCTCTGGTTGTATTCCTCCAGTTTCTCACACCATTATAGCCCTAACCAAAATATTTCATTTACAATTTTAAACAACAGAGAACATCAGCAAATCCTCCCTTTTGAGAGAGCCTGGAGACAGAATGTTTTTGCACATTTGCTTGATAAATGACTTTAACGATGAATCCGTTATTAATATGTCAGTCTGAAATAAGATGTTGTGCTCTGCTGTATCTGTGGTATGAATCATATCGAGGGGGACTATTGCTTTGCTGGTGAGAATACTACCCGCTATAGAAATACTGTCTGGTCTCTCACATTTATTCCCTCCAATAAACAGAGCTGTCACGGTTGAGATATCTGTGACTGCTCTGTGTTGATTTGATATGAAGGAACGCCTGTTTGAATGATGGGACAGAGTTGCAGTGACCGGCAGACTTTGTCCTGCTACATATAGAGAGTATGAGCAGTAATCTCGAAATCTAAAGCGTCGACGACTTTGAGGTATATTTAACATCCAACTGTGAGATGCTATGGAGCCTTTCCCGTGAATGGACATGATCTATCGCTTTGCGAGTGGACGCAGAAGGCGCATCACCTACATTCTCAAAGGCTGCACACGTTCTGTATCTTTTAATACCATCGATTCAGAAGCTATCCGGTCCCCCAGAGGGCCATCATCATCTGTTGTGTCCTGGCACTGGAAGGTAATAGGAGACGGCCTTAACGCTGTTACCACAGCCTTGATTGACTACGAGGTCAACAATACCATCCTAATCGAATTATCTGGAACCACAAGCATCTGTTTCTTGCATTATGACTTTGAACTACAGCAGGCGGACTGCCACTTGATTCAATTAGGCGCACACACACTGGTGTTACTACGGACCCTCCTTTCTCTACACTGGAATGTCAGGGTCATGCGCATCAACTCAAACAATCAAAGCCAATAAAAACTCTCTTTGGGTACGAGTTCACAAATGAGTGCTTTTATCCTGCTGTGAAACACGAGCAGAGCCGGGGTGTCGAGTATTTTTACAAGTTAATATTCTATAAAAATGAAAGAAACCTGTAAAATCAGCGACTCCCAACTCTGTTTTCACTCATAAAAGAGTTTTACAAATGGCAATGGATTGATGAGGCCAGTGGTCTTTGCCTCTGGTGTTACTTCATACACAAAAAAGTGTTACTTTGTTTTCTGATGTATGACATCAGCCAAACTGTGAGCACCACTGCTGACAACTTTGGCTCCGAGATCCCTCCCAGTATAGACTGTCACAAGTGTCCCTTGACTTCATTGGGGGTTGGACTGGGGTTGGGGGAAGGGCGGCCTGGATTCCTATGACTATACAGTCTGCAGAGTGTGTGTCTATGGTGTAAATTGTCATCTTTCTCTCCTGCGTGCAACTCAACCTCTTCCTTTGCTGCTAGATGTGAGGCAGGGGCAGAACTGATGACTTCTTTAGTCTTTGCTGGGTAACGTACCGACCAGGCGAGCTGGTGGGTCTTTCTGTGCGCCGCCTTTTTTGTTTCAGACCCTGCTACCTGGTGTTTAATTCCCCAAAGGGAGTCAACGACGCCTCTATGGAGTTGCAAAGCTCAGCAGTGCAAACACCAACTCCACTCCACAGTTTAAACGGTAGGGACGGTCGGTCCCCTCAGACCCATTCACATAATTGCTTGAAGACTGGGTTCAGTAAACATTGCATTGTTGAATTATAGCCCCAGGGGAGAGGCCATCTTGGCTGATTGGACAGTGCGGCACTGAAGCGGCTCGCCCCTTCCTCAAGCACATTGGCACATGTGGAGTGTGCAGGCCGGCAGGCGGTCATTTGTTGATTCCACAGTGAGGTGTTACTTGGGCCGGTACAGAGGTCAGAGAGGTTAGGACTCTGAACCTGACTGTTTCCCAGTTCAGCGGGGTGGATGGGTGGATGGGCGGGTCCCTCAAGATTGTTTCACAGCCATGATTGACTTCCACTGCTTGGCAACCTTTCCCTTTTAATCTGTGTATGCAGTTGCACACGTCACGCTGCTCACCATTGGACTAGGGTCAGTCAAGTCAATACGATGGGTTTGCTATGCTTCAAGATCATAATTTCTTCAGCATTTGATACGTCAGACATTTGTTGGTGTGTCCTTTCTGCGTGTAGTCTTCTACTGTTACAATAGCTTCATTGGATACAGACGCGGGAAATATTCCATTTTAGTTTGTAGTTTTCAGCCCCCCTATAGGGAAGTGGTTAGTAGATGCAGCCTGTAGCCTGGTAGAGGTAGAGGAGCCGACCCTCGGTGCCCAACTTAAAGGAATGTAGCCGAGGGTTACTAACTAGATGGACACTCCGAGTGAAGACCATAGAAATAAAATGGGCATATAACTAACACTCCCATTCAAATTAACTTAGCTGAATTAAATTTGACTCGTAAGACAATAAACGCAGACATTAATTAGAACAATATTTCATCTTTAACCTCAGAGCTGTGATGCAAATTAGGAAACACAAAGGTAGAGATGGCATAAAAGCCTAATTTGGATCAAATATATGTACCCCACCCTCACTTTGGACACACCCTCACACACACACACACATACACACACATGCACACACATATAAACTACTGTCTCCGCACAACACGCAGTAGCGTGGGGCGTTCATGCCCATAGTCGCGATCGCGTCGGACAGAAGAGCCGACTCCAAACACAGCTGCACCTCAGCTGGTACAGCAGCAGCGCCGTGCGTGTGCTGACATGAGTGCACATACTCTTGAGTACCGCTTGTTGTAACTAGAGTCCCACTCTTTCCATTCTCACCTCTTCGCACATTTACATTTTCTCCCCTCAAGCATATGTTTGTGGATCATATGTTTCTACATCCATTATCAGCTGCAGAAAAAAAAGAAGTCTTAATCGTGATAGTAATTTGCGAGATGTACTAGCCCGATGGGGAAAACCTACTTTATATTTTTTTGAAATAAAGAATATGCTGAAAGTATATATCGCTTTTCACGCCTGTGTTTTGGAGCCACAAGTGCAATAAAGCCAACAGAGTTCACATTGAGGTCACAGGATGTCTTGAGGGTACGCAGCACAGTCTACGCCACACGCAATAAAAAGACAGCTAATGGTCAGAAACTATTTGTGGTAGAGAACGTCACAGTGGCACGGTTCTCTTTCCCCTTCCCTTTTTCAGTCGTAATGAAGATTATTGTGATTTTAATAATATTCTGAGAAAGAAAAAAAACTTATATTTCTTCAGTTTGAGAAATGGTTGAAATTCACAATGTTTTGGTAAATTAGTGGTTTAATGCTTCTTTTAATAACCGTGGTGACTCTGCTTCTCTGGAATGAGTGAATTAGCGAATATTTAATTTATTGACCTATCTCTATCTCTCTATCTCTCTCTCTCCATCTCTCCATCTCTATATCTCTCTATCTTTCTGGCTTTCTATCTATCTATCTCACACAACTTTGATAAGAAGAACAAAAGACTGTAATGGATTGCTACAGACTCTTCTCCCCATCTTTAACTGCCTTCTTAAATCTTTTCACATCGTCTCACCAGGCTTCTTCCCAGGCTGAACCCAGGCCACTGCGTATTAGAGTTCCATTGAAATGCTAAGTTAACTGTAGTGCACCTTCCCTTTGAAGGTGCTCTGTAGTTGTCGATGCCCTACTGCATCTGCCATTGTCTTTGGGCATTGATGTTAAGTCACATGGGCATTATCCTTTTTCCTCAAGGGAGCTGCTGCATTGTCTTGGATGGTTCCTCCCAACGTATACAGCTCCTCTGATGGGGGTTGGTGCCCTTTTCACATTTTTCTGTGTTGTGAACAAAGTGTTTTTTTTCCTTCAGGGTACTTAACTTTAAAGGAATGCTATCATTCTTTTTTTCCTTCCTCCATTGTCTCTTAAAACCAGGTATGATCCCGACATCCTGTGAAGTGTTTATAAAAAATCCCACTCTGGTGTCTTATCTGAGCTGATGACGTCTCGCTCCCTGAGACCAGCAGCACCCCCGCCTCCGCTTCCTATTACTGTACGACAAGTGTCGACCTGCGGAAACACAAAGGCTGACATCTTTCCAAGACTTTAATGAAACCGTAAGAAGATTCATCCAAGCTCTTGTTAAACAGTTGACGCTCACAAAGGGAGTTCGGCGAGTAGAACTTTGCAGGCTTCAAGGTGTATCGGCTGAGCGAAAATTGAATGCAGACACCTGTTTTAAAACAGGGAAACATTAGAAAGTCCTTGTGACCGGCACAGACATAGCCAATAGCATAGCAACATTCAACATTCAAATCGCTATAAATTGTCTGGAAATTGCTTTCGGAGCATCTGATAGAAGAGTCCGTTCCCTCAACACAGATAGGAGGAGAGCCGCACCAGTCTGGTCTGTGTTATCATGTCCGGGGCCGCCCCACGAGACATAACAATTCTTTTTCTTTGTTGTACACACATCCACAGACTTCGTGTTCCCATAGGAATTTCCGTCTGTCGTTTTCACCCTCCATCCCTTCTGCTCACAGTATTTGTACACTAATCCTTGCACTTTGTAAACCAGCAGTACACTATAATATTTATTATTTCATAGTTTCTGTAACAGAACTAATGTTTTGTTTCAGTGATGTCCTCCATGATGAGATATCTGTCGAGCTGAAAAGCAAAGGGGTTTGTGGTTAAGAGGTAGCCGGTAATCCTTTGTTTTGGTGCAGTGGCTAGTGATGATCTGAAACATTTGTCTCTTGCTGAGTCACCATCCTGTTGGGGAAATGAAACCTGGAATAATCTGCAGGACAAGAGGACCCCACTTCCCCTGAAGCAAAGTTTATTCAGGCTTTCCTGTGTGCATGTCAGACCTGCTGCTCTATATATGCTGAAAGAAACAACCCGGTGTGTTTGTTGAACCCCCATTTTACTTAAATCTTTTCTCTCCGAAGAATGAATGAATGAAATGAATGAAATATACTTTATTAATCCCCAGGGGGGAATTTGTTGCCAACAGAAAGCAGCCCGATAAAGCTAAACACAATAAAAAATAAGTAAAAGAAAGAAAGAAAGAAAGAAAGTGACAGTGCATAAGTAAGTGTGCAAAGTGAAATATAAAATACAAAATAACATAAAATAAAATATATATATATATGTATATATAACACAGCATATACACAATATAAATATAAATAAAGTACTGTAAAATTAAATAAAATATGTGCAAAATGCAAAGTGTGTGTATGTGTGTAGTGTAAATGAAATGTATGCAGTGCAGATCAAGTAGGTATGAATGTGAATATGTACAGTGAGTTATGCAGGTTTCTGGCAGGAGGTGGGGCCTTGTTGTAAAGCCTCATGGCCGTGGGCAGGAATGTTCTCCTGTAGCGTTCCTTATGGCAGCGGAGCGAGACGAAGCAGTTGGAGAACGTGCTCCTCTAGTATGTTTATATTTACAAATCCCCATAGTCTGTAGTCAATCTCATTTTCATGCATTCATATCTCAACAAGCAAGGTTTATTTAAACACCTCCCCCGCGTCGTCAGGCTTTCCTTCATGCGGTAACGATAAAAAAGCATTTACCACAGGTTTTTATTTCTTGCTCAGCGAGATCTACTTCATTTGGAAAGGCCTGTCAGCTGGTGTGTGGTACTAAAGCTGTAATGAATTCCTGTGGACCTAATTACTCAGAAGTACAAGCCCTTGTTGTTTGTATTGTCTCTCTCAGCGAGGATGTGAAATTAGAATTTCCTTCATCGTTTTTTTTAGCTTCTCGACTGGAAATATTTTCCATTCAGGTTTGCCGCTTCTTGAAGAAGCGTGTTCAATGCCGTAAGCCTTACTCTGTTGTAATGGAAAGTCTTTGATACACACACACACACACACACACACACACACACACACACGCACACACACACACGCACACACACACACACACCTACAATATATTTTATGAAAATGATTGCTCAATACATCTCAAATGTACATATTTGGCTTTATTAGGAGTGATAAGACAATGCATCCTTATTGTTTATTTCATTAAATCTACAAATATAATGATATGTTTCATCATGTTGATAAGCCCCGCCCCCTTCATTGGCTGTCAAGCATTTCCATTCAATAGTGCTACACGGGGATTTTGTATTTCGAGTGGATTTTGGATTATTGGAGAAAATCAGCTCTTTGTGCAAACAAATGTTTATGATACTTTGACGTTTATTCCAGCAAGATAATCTTCTCAACTGAACACCACGTTTAGGACCTTTGAAGACATCAGGCTAGTGCGAACTCCATGGTTGCATGAGTATAGACTACAAAGCTGTCAAGACTGGATGAGTGGCGACACATCTTTATAACTAGCCACAGAGATGCATGTTCTTTGTGAAACAGAGAGGTCTAATAGCAATATACAGCCCAAGACAGTTATTTGTGAGATGTAGGAATGCAAGACAGTGATAAGAAGCAAACGCGGACCCGGCCGCTGGTTGAGCATTTCACTCGATAGAAATCACAGCTTCTTGTATGCTGCTGGAAACTATCACCATTGAACCTTCTGATCATTTTAAAATAGAATTCTCTTGAAGCCGTTCCAGATATCCATCAAGGAGAAGCCGAGAGAAGGATTTCAGATCCTATCTTTATTCATGTTGAGCAATGCCAACGAAATACAAAGAAATACAGAGATTCCTCAACCACCGCGCTGACTAAAGTAGCTTAGCATCCATCATGTGCCCAGAGGCTTGACAAGTCTACTCAGTACCTGGCAGGCCGAGTGAAGCTGGAGGTTGGCCTCGTAGCATAGTTGGTAAGGCAATGGGAATTTCTGTGGTTTTAGACTAAAGTGGCTGTATATAATTTTCTCTCCACCCGAACCATCGGGTGATCCAGTGCAAGGAGGAGCCATGTAAATACTCATCTTTAAGGCTTGTTCATATGCTTCTAAAAAGTTTAATTGTTGATATGCATGTGTTATGCATCTGATGTAACACTATTTAACTTAAGCCTGTTTTCTCATTTGAGATGCACATTTTAGTAGGTGGTGACCAACAACAATGGCTGAACAGCACTACATCACTCAAGAGAGTTCTGGGAGTAGCAGCTGTTTTACTTTTTATTTGTATTGTTTCTTTGACACCAATGCACAGTTGCGTACGTGTTACATTTTGACCGTCAGAACTCCACTTGAAATATCTTTTCTTGATCTCATTTTATAACCATGTGAGGTACATATATTTAATTCGCCCATCTCAATTACAGATTTATGTTGCCCTTAATGTTTTTCTGTGATCATCAGAGTCAGTGAAGGCCTCACCTTTCCGTTTCTTCATGCTGGAACAACCTCTAGCCAGGCTATTATTGCTTTAAAAGGGGTAATTATATGGTTCCACCTCTGAACTGAGAGCCTGTGATTTATGTGGACGATGAGCACATAGAGGAGGCTCTTTCAGCTTTGCCATCACGAAGAGGCCAGTCTTCCCTACCAGGCTCCACCTGCTGAGGCAACATTATGACCTGGGTACAGGGGGTGTAGATGGGGGCAAACACACGCACACACACACACACACACACACACACACACACACACACACACACACACGTGGCACACCACTAGACTGCAGTCGTATTCTTTGACCCAGACATCGGTTTTGCCTGTGGGCACGTGATTAACCTCTGTCTGTTGTTTCACTGGGGCTTGCCGGGTGCAGGAACAATGCAAAACAAGATGTTAGGGAGATTATAGAAGAATGAGAGGAAAGATGTTTTTTCATGCCCATTTGTTTTTTAGAATGGGCCAACCAGACAGGCAGAGATTCGGGTCTGATCAGCCCTGGGTGCTTTGTCTCTGAGGGCAAGTCAGCACTATTGCAGAGGCGGAGCTTGTCCTTATCATGTCATCATAAACCCATAATGTAGGCCTCATACATACAAACATAAATGAAACCACTGTAAATGTCCTACTGAAGACCTGCTCTTTCTCTTTTTAGGTCAAAGGTAGTCCTGGTGAATACATTTAAAGAAATGTATTTACATTTCAGTATTTTAAATGTCACCCTTGCATCTACTGTGCTGAAGCTCAATGTAAAAGTGTATGAATGTTGGGGTGACTTTAAAATGGAATGCATGGATCTATGGAAACGGATTCTTCAACTGAACGGTTGAATGGGAAGCAACAATAAAACAGAGCAGATAACAATAACATTTATTGAAAACATGGGTATAAGTTGTTTTTTCATCCTGCTCCCATACAGCCCTCAAGGGAGGAATACCTGGACTTATGTGGAGGAGGAATGAGTGTTGGCTGACATGAACACCCTAATATTTACTTGAAATTAAAAAAAAATCATAATATATTTCTTTAATTTCAGTTATATTCATGTGAAAAAGGAAAAAAAACATTTGCATCTGGGTTTATTGTCTAAGACAGAAAACTTTTTACTGTGAAGAACTGTCCGCAGAGTGAGTGACGTACCCTCACTGGTGAAAGCTGAGTCTTAAATTATCCCCTTTCTGCTCTCTTTTCCCCTTGAAAGGTCATGAACTGGCTTGTGCTGGCTTGTCCATTAGCGCTGTGATGAGTCACACCTACAGAGGGGATTGCAGTTAGTGTCACTGCTGGCTCTCATGTACCTGACCGGTTTGCTCTGCTGATTCGCCACCGGAGCTCCTCGTATTTTCACACGATCACACGGGGGGCCCTTGCCTATAATTACCTCTTATTATAGTAGGAAATGGATCCCTCACATCTGCTTCCAATGAATGGCCAGGATAGACCTCCTGCTTTCTTGTTTTATTGCATAAACTTCTGGCAAACAGATGTCTTTGTAGGTGTGAGTACACCTTCAAATTAAGGCCTGTTGTTGAAATATGAGGACAGGTGAAATTTGTCTGTCAACTGTTAAGAGGAAGATAGTCCCTGACTTTGTTTTTGCTTGTCAGATGTCAGGCCCCTGGGTTGACTTTAATGTAGAGTGTTATTAAAGGGAATTATCTAGTACGGTTTTGTTCCCCCTGCAGCATGTAAATGAAATAGTAAATGATAGTCCTGATTGCAACTGCAGACCATTTATTAGAACCGCCCCGTGTGTAGTTATGACGATGAATTGCAATGTAGATGTGCACTTGACACATAGAAATGCTATATATTTACTTTGTCCACATAAGGGGACATTTGAGTTTGACTTTTGGCATTACGTGTTCTTTATTCGACTTAAAGTTACATATCCTTTCGTTTTATTCCGTAGTAATATACAGAGATGTATCATATTTGCTGACATGCTGGAAACTCACATTCATTCATTGAGATCCAGTTTTTTTCTGTATTGTTTACATTTCAGAAAAGGCTTTTTATGTTGGTATTGTTCTGCTCTGGACATGCAGGCATTTTATTCTTGGGACTATCTTGTTTGAGGAAGGGCATGTAGAGTAAAGGAAGTGTTTGATTTAGCTTGGGGATTTTATCTCAAAGCGTAAGATCCGGCAGGCGTGGCCCTGTCTGGGGGGAATTCCTTCCCCAGACTTCTTCAAGGCTGCTTTCAGCCATACTGAAAGGCTCTTTATCACACATATTCCCCAGATATGCATATGACTAGATATGCTTTATCTTATGCTGATATTTATTGACTCATTTTATGGATCTGGTTGTTTCGGTGAAAATCATTACATTTTCTATCAATCTGTGAAATGAGATTATAGCTGAAGAAAGTCCACAGCCTGTCACTGAGTGTGTGTGATATAGTGATGAATGATCCCCTGCAGGGAAACAGTCTAGACAGGAAGATTTACAGAGTAGGTACTATACTTTTAGGTTTTGGTGATACATTCGGTAACTAAAAATAAAAGGTCATCGGTTTTATGCATGACTCATATTGAGGGTTTTATCTGTAGTTGAACAGGATAAGTAGCGATAGGAAAAGACATTAAAAGCAATGACCGTGTACCATATTTACTCTTTCAGCAATGGGTTTGATGGGAAAACATTGACAAAGGTGTAACATTTTATTAATGCTAATAAAATATTCATGTTTTACTGTGTATGTGAAGACACTGTGCTAAACACCAGGCCTGCAATACTTTAATTAATGCAGGAAAAGTTGCAGACTTCTCAAGAGGCTCTTGTTGAGCCCTTTGTTGACCTTGGACAACAGCAATGACAGGACTTAAGTTTATCTTCCACCCAACAGCTTTTCCCCTGGCCCTTTCTCATAACCATATCTTCATCCTGCACTCTCAGTTTGCTTATCCAAAGTCTGCTCTAAGACTGACTTGGGTTTTGGCTGGCTTATATTTCCCTATTTGTTTCTAAAGTTAAAGAAATTGTTATAACAACAGCTGCCAAAACGTCTTTCAAAGTTTTAGCCACGTGATTTTTCTCACGAGTGCTTCCTGCTGTCAAAGCAGTGGCCTACTGCTTCTGTCTGATGTAGAAGTCCTAGAATTCGGAAAAGATGAACATGAAACGTGAGCCTGCAGAAGTGAAACAGGTAAACTAATCCTATATATAGGATTTGGGGCTTTTTGGCCTACTGAAACAAATGCGCTTTACACCTGGAGAAAGCCAAACTTCACATTACTGGGATTCCCCGGAGCCTTCTCCTTGACCCAGCCTCCAGAACATAATCCGGTTCTTTGCAAGTGTCCTGCTCCTTGATCCTTTGTCAGGGGGTGTCAGAGGGAGTTTGAACCAAGGCTTTAAAAATGTGCATGGAGAAAGTGAGAGCCAATCAGAATGAAAGCATTTTATCCCAGCAAAGTGGGCACCTGATCCTCTCTCACATGCCAAACCTAATAATTGGCTCCAGGAATGTTCACATTTATCTGCTGTAGGGTATCGTTAAAGAAGAAAAGATCACTGTCTTTTTGCAGGGTGGTTAAGATTTGACTTGACGCTCGGGTTTGAGGAAATAAATATCTTCCTTCACCAAACAGAGAGGACAGCATGCAGGAAAGTGCCTTGTTAGGGTGAAGCTTCAGGTCACGGCTCTGCGAGTAAGAGTGTGGCCACATTTGCTTCTAAACATGTCTATTTTTGGTCATTAAAAAAAATGGACGCTGTCAAAACAAGATCTTTCTATTAATCATTCCATGCAGGAAGAAGATAAAGCTAAAGTTAAATGAAGTATAAACAGAAAACGGTGCTGTGTGTAATGACGTCGAACCGAGGCGCACATTTACCGTTAGGAGGCTTGAGTCGTTTGCTGTGCAGATGTGGGGGTGTGCCGGTATGCTTAGCAACAGTTGGCTGTGCCTACTGCCCACCACCACTCTGAAACATGGCTTTCTTCAGTGTTTATTGCTTCTTGTCCAGGCCTAACCTCAACCGGGGAGTCGAAGGGGGTTGCCAACCACAGCAGCAGACGGCCTACTGTACTGAACCTCTCTGACGGTCTGGAAAATGCTTGTGTGGACTTTTGCATTGAGTAGAGACTTTCACAAAAGTGTCTTTGACTGCTACTGTAATAGACAGAAGTTTCCTGGGAATGTGCAGTGACTAGCAGCAACCCCTGGACGTCGTTTAAACACTGTTTGTTTTTTGGGTAATATGTTACACATGTTGATGCACTTTCTAAATGGTAGAGCATTAGTAAACAACTTTTCTGAAACGGCAGAGACGTTTATTGACGTCTCCTTACCGGACCTCAGCCCTGTCCTGCACCCACCCTGGCTGCAGGGCCTCTACCGGCGGGTGTAATAACACCTGAGGTATTTTTATCTCCCCCTGGAATTCCACCTCTGTTCTCCTCAAAGACCTCCTGGCTAAAAAGTGAGGGAACTTAGCCGGTGCACGTTGCCTGCCTCGCTCCGTTTTCTTCATTCTTGTTGACTTTTTGCCACATTAAATCATAGTTGGACTCGGCGCGGGTCAAAAGCCCGCAGCACGTTGTCGGGGCCGCTGCCGTCGTCACCAACAGCGCTCTCTGTCTGCGCCCGGCGGCTCCGCTCCTCGGAACTCAGTGCTGGCGAGTTTAGATGTCTCTCACACTCACATTTGCGGGCCCTTTCTCCATAAACAGCTTTTTAAGGGCTGATGTCTCCACGCATTATGTGACGCAGCCTCTGGAGGCCCCCTTTGGGTTGCCTCGCCTCAATGACACGACTCAATGACACGAGTCTGGGAGGCCTCAGCCAGACTCTGCTCCGGTCTAGGCTGAGATGCCGAAACACACGTCTGTCAGTTTAATATAAGGCAATAACCTTTAAGGATTCTGTTTTTCTCTGATACATTTTTTAAAATAAAAAAAACATTTTCCATTAGTTTTTGTGTGTTTTATGCATAGATGCAAAGGGTAAACATACATGTATGTTTGTTGCTGTTGAATTGGCATTGTATGCCAGAAAATGTTGGATTTAAAGTGATATGGATATTTAATAGAAAGAATAATTTACTTAACTTTAAGTGACTTTACAGACGATCAGAAAGGAGGATATGACTTTTGAAATCCCAGATTTGATGTTGAAGTTAAGAGAATTCTTTTCATATTTCATATTTGTCCGTGTGGGCCGTGATGAAAGCTGACCTTTTCCTCTTTCTCCTATTCTGTGCTGGTGTTCAAGTGAGGTCATTTCTCTGTTCTATTGTATACTCCCACTTTTGGCTTTCCCATGATGCATGGTGGCAAAAACAGCTGTCAGGTTACTTCCAATGGATGGATGGGGATTCTTAAAAAATGAGGATAACCTCAGAATAGTGTCTCTGCTTCCTCCCTTTGATGATGTTGTCAATATGAGGCTGCAGTCTATTGTTTGCTCTGCAAGGCAGAACATCTGGAGAGGAGCACAGACATCTTTTCTGCTACGGACCGATTATGTTTGTATTAATGGCATAAACAGCTGAGGACAAATATTTTTGTTCTCACAATCCATCACTTCAGTGGCCTCAGAGTTAACAAAGAGTATTATTGAAAATAACAAAGTGTTGTGGGTAAAAAAAAGAAAAAGGGACTTTGATGTGCAGGTGGTGCCCATCAAAGACTTTTGTTCTGTTAACAGCAGATTTTGGGGTGATGTTATAAGCTCAAAGTGTGTCTTGGGTTACCAAACAAAGACTGTAAAAAACTCATGGGTTGAGATGCTCAACATGTTGGAGATGCTTTGCGTTCCAAAAGCTTCCCCATGGTACCCGGCCAAATCCCAGTTAATTATGAGATGGCCATCCCAAGTAGCATGACCTTGGGAACTGGAAGAAAGTGGCTTTACCAACATGAAATCATTCCCTCCGGACAGGACGCTTGGAGAGAATTCTCTCCCCGTCCCAAAAGCCTGGATTAATTTCTGTTCTCACAAAGTCAACTCGTCGTGATAAATCTATTGTGTAAAAGGGCTAATTGTTCATTTCTACACCTCACAAAGCTAGTACGCAGCTTTTTATTCGTCGGTAGTCCAAGGATACAATTTGTTCCAGAAACGGTCGCATAAGCTGCGTACTTAGAACGATTTTGCCTGCTTATCCTGCTTTTCCCACACAGCGTAAGCATGAACTAATCGAGTATGATATACGTGTGTGTGTTGGTGTTAGGGGGGTTGACAGATTGAGCTTGCTCTGGTTTGTGGTTATTTGGGACAATGTGTGTGTGGCCAAGTCAACAGGTGGTGTCAGATTAGTTGGTCCTGAGGCGAGAACGAGCAACGGAGAAAGAGAGGAAGCTAAATCAAACAATGCCGCAGCCGGTAATGTAGTGCAACCAGAGCTTAATCAAAGAGCCATCACGCAGTGGCTGCTGTCACTGTGTTGAAAGACATTGGTACGTTGCATTTCAGTTGCACATTATATTTCAGCCACGCTGCTTTAGCATCCTGGCTCTCAGTCTGTTGGTCCAGCTCTTCTTTCCAGACAAACATATCTCAATAACTGTTAGACAGATTCATAATAACTTACGTCTGTGCCAAAGTACGACCTGTGTCACTCGTCTGATTTAGTCTTGTTACATTGTGGTTTAAATGTTATTGTATTTTTGATCACATTCATTTCAAATATACTGAAGTTAGTACTACAGACCAGTTCTGGACGAGCGTTCTGATACTTCTGTGATACGTTTGAAAATGATGTCATTGCATGGGCAAAAACGTGCTTTTATTTCGTTAGAATATTTGGAAACATTC
Organism: Liparis tanakae; assembly: GCA_036178185.1. Taxonomy (NCBI): domain Eukaryota; kingdom Metazoa; phylum Chordata; class Actinopteri; order Perciformes; family Liparidae; genus Liparis; species Liparis tanakae. The sequence goes on from CM070097.1 coordinate 8,712,166, forward strand.
CAGTACAATTGAGCATGAAGGGTTTTCATTGTTGGACGCTCTGACTTGTTACTACTTTATTGCATCATTCGAGCCCTGAAAATAAAAAGAGACCAGCTACATTTTTTATTTGCGTTGCGTCACGCTGTTGGCCGTCAGCTTGTAGCTTCATCTCAGCGGCGTCCATTGAGAATGACTCGTAGCATGTTGCCGTGTCGCTCATGGTGTCGTGATGCGGAGTTTCTGTGTCTTGTTTTGTGTCTTATTTTGAAGTCCCTGTCTCTCATGTCATCTCTTTCCCTGCATTTCCTGTCCCTGTGATTGTCTGACCTGGTCCTGATTGTTTCCACCTGTGTGATTGCTAAGCCCCGCCCTCATTGTGCTCAGCTGTGCCTCGTTCCACGTGTCCAATCACCTCCACCTCCCCTGTGTATTTAAACCCTGTTTGTCTAGTTCCTCAGTGTTGGCTTGAACTGTAAGTTTGACATGTTTTCTGTAAAGGATTTAATCTTCTGTGGAAACGTTTTTGGCATTTGTGTCCAATCTCTCTCTGACTCCGACATCCTGACACATGGTGTGAATACAGCAGCAGCTCTGCTCTCTGTACTCAAACCACTCTCGGACTCTCACTCACGTTTCTACAGTTGTCACATCACGACAAAACAACAAACTGAAACCTAAAGGGAAAGAAACACATTTCATCTCTTCTTTGGGTCCTTTCCACAATATGTTCAGACAATTTAAAACCCATTGTAGCAATCCAAGCCTGTTGGTGGGGAAAAACAAGCACTTTTAATGGAAGTGTATTGATGTTGAGGAGGTACTCTGTGCGATTATAGTGACCCACTTTCAGAAACGGTAGTCGGCATTAGTCACTTAAACACAAAAACACAGGAAAATAGAGTCCAGGTTAAAAAATACAGAAGTCCCTCTTTAATGTTAGGGCACCTCATAGATCCCTGATCCCTCTGAGTTCTCCAGTGGGAATAAAAACAGGCATCCGAAGTGACACATGAGCTTATTCTAAGGGTCCCTTTCTGTTATAAATAAACAGGCCTGGGCCAGCCACGCCGGAGCTGCTCTTCCCCTCCGAGCTGCCACCGGTCTCCGCACCTCGCCTGGCAGCTGTCGTCTGGGGGAAATGGAGCAGGCCCCTCGGTCCCCTCCTCCCGGGGACACTACCGGAAACACACTCGCTATTTATAGACCCACAAATTACTCTCGTGGTGTTTATGTTCGATGTGACACGCAGTTCAGGTGGGACAGGATTTGATCGGATTTTTCCAGTCTCCTCTTTCCAATCTTTTTTCCTCTTCCTATTTTCATTCATTGAGAATATCTTTCTCACAGTAAGAGAACCAGTAGTTTTAAGAGCTAAACCTCAAATCCAATAAATTGGCCTTTCCCACAAACTACAGAGCCTCATTAAAAGTGAATAGCTTTATTCCTGGCTGATAACTGTGTGCCTGTTAACAATGTGTGTTTCCAGTGTGTGTGTGTTCAGGTGTGCAGCCTTTTGTGTGTGCATTTCTTAATACCTGCATATCTAAATAGGGGATTGGGCTCAGGGCTTCTGTTCAATGATGGTGGGGGTGGTGGTCTGTGGCCACGATTCCAGGTGGTCTGTTGACGCAGGGTCCTGCTGGGGCCCCTGCTGGGGTGATAATTGAAAAGATGGGGCTTCTGAAGGTGTCAACTGGACCTTCACGCCCAGAGACGTCTGGGTGGAAATGTGGTCACGCTCTATTTTCCCACCCACAGTGGAAAAGTAATACAGTAAAACTTTTAAAAACACTTCCAGCTACCTGTAAAGAAGCCAGAAGGATATTTGTTTGGCAAAAAAAACATTCTCAGCGGGGACAAAAGCAAACTTTTGGCAGTTTAACAGTGTCTTTCTTTCAGACATCTAAGATTACCAAATTATTCTGCAAAGACTCATGAGATTTTACTCTACAGCTGTTTAAAAATATCCCTTGTCTTGTGATTCTGGTATCACTGAGGCTTAAAAAAGCCCATCAGAGATAGCGTTTCGGTTAGTTTTAGGCCGGGTGTCTGCTTTCACCGCCTGCTTATGACCTCTGCTCTCTGTCTGGTCGCTGTGTCGCCAGGCTGTGACCTTTGGCCTAATATACATCACGGTGACTCATCTCCAATTTGAAAATGTTTCCATTTGTGGCTGACTCCGACAAGGACAAGAGATGACACGCATAAAGTAAAGTACAGATTATATGACTGTCAGCTATTGTTTTAATCGATGTGGGATATCTGACAAGCTAGTCACAGAAATGTGTTCATTGGACTTGCAAATGCCTTTCTGTGACAGTTCCAACTTGTTGGACATATAATTGTATGGAAAATACTCAACATTTGATACACCGATCATGCAAAAGTAAAAGCTCAGGCTTGTTATTATTAGGTGTGGTATTAACTCACATAGGTTTTTCAAGTAATTACAGCTGTGCACATGCATACATAGGAGGGGTTATCGTCTCATCCTCCTGCTCCTTTGATCCCGCCAGCAGAGCAGGAAAGAAAAAGCTCAAGACATATTTCTTTCTTTTAATTCGATTGTTGCTCTCCAGACATCCTTTCTCGCCCCATGTAACTGCACCTTATCCACAAGTCTGCACAGGCTGGATGCTTATTTTGACATGCCTCCCCAAGCAGTTGGTCTAAAGGGTGAGGAGTGTGTGTGTGTGTGTGTGTGTGTGTGTGTGTGTGGTTGTGTAGCAGATGCTGACATGCTGGAGGCACTGCTTGCTTTACCACAGAGGATTGTTGTCCCTCGGGGGGGCAGACACAACAGACTATCTATAGCTTTTGTAGAATGTGTTTGATCACATCAAGGTGGAATGGGTAGGCTTTTTTAAGTGATGCATATTTAGTGATGCATGCATCTCCATGGTTTTAGCTTTACCATTTAAAGGGGAACTTTTCTGATTTTGGTGGAATTAGAAAGGAGTTAGCTTATCATTACATTACATGACATTATTACATGTCATTTAGCAGATGCTTTTATCCAAAGCGACTTACAATAAGTGCATTCAACCATGAGTACAAGTACATTTCTTAAAGAAAGTCAAACTACAAAAAGTACCATAAGTAAGTGCCATTCAAATGCCACTGAAGTGCTAATCTGTTTTTATTCAGGATATAGTCGGAACAGATGTGTTTTTAGTTTCCGGCGGAAGATGTAGAGACTTTCCACTGTCCTGGTGTCAGTGAGGAACTTGTTCCACCGCTGAGGAGCCAGGACATCAGACAGTCTGGATTGTGTCGAGTGATAAGCTTGATTTGCTATGAACGTGCTGGGGTGTGGGGCTTAATCATATCCCGGATGTACGGACGGGGCCCGGACCGTTCGCTCAACGGTACGCAAGAACCAGTGTTTTGAAGCGGATGCGGACAGCCACCGGTAACCGGTGGAGGGAGCCGACCTCTGCCCCCTCGTCTCTGTTCGAGGCAACACAAGTCATTAAGAGCATAACATACCTGAATCTCCGACTGAACTGTGGGCCGTCAAATTGCTCTGCTGCATCACTTCACAATACCAAAATTTATCTTTATAAGGCCTCAAGTGCAGGTCCTCCTGTCTCTCCCCCGTGGGAGACCAAGCTTATTGTAAAATGCGTGGCATGACCGTTGTGTGGGAGAGAGAATGAATGACCTGAGGGAATGCTAGGCAGGCACTCCAAGCATGTGTTTCAGAATGCAGACTTCTCCTTCACTTTCTGCTCCCTGGCCCCTTCAATCCTCCCCACAATCCCCCCTTTTTTCTGAGAAAATCGGAGGTGTTTGTTGCACCCACAGTGTTCGTCATGGACCGCTTCGACAATCCCTGCACCTTGTCAAACAGTGTGCGTCTGTTTGAATGAAGAGCCTCCTTCCATTTCCTCCCCTTCCAATCACTTTGGATTAAATCCTGTGGAAATTTCACAGAGCTGCAGAGAGCAGAAGGGCCTCACTCATCGGGCTCTTATGCTGCAGGGGTTAAGTGTCAGAGGTGGCAGTTTGTCAATTCACCAGCACTCCAAGAAAGAGTTAAACACATAGGAGCTCTTTCTCTCGCAAAAAACAGAGACAAACACAGACAAAGCACCCCTGTTGTTTAAAAACCTTGAGACATCTGCGTGTCCTGTTCCTGCAAGTGTGTGGAAAAGAAACATTTCTCTGGGGCTTATCCTTTTGCCTGCTTATCTTGCGTCGCCCTTTCAAAACACAACGCCGAGGACATCACAAACAACATGCACCCAGAATGTATTTGTTCACTGTCACGGCGCTGTAATGGATCTGATTTAACACAACCCTGCTAATACTTCTGCAGCCACTGCAGAGGGTCAAGTGAAGGGAGTGCTGGGCTTCTGCAGCTCGGTGCCTGGTGGTGCTCGGCGAGCTCCTTCTTTTCAGCCTACTCTACCCAAAGAGAAAATCATATTCATCCACTTAATGCTCTCAGATGTTTGAATTCCATTCCTGTTTAGTACACGCCGCAACTTGAAGTCTTAGCAGGTATTGTTTGTCTTTAAGAGGGAGAGGGTAGAAGAGAGGCGGAGATGGTCGGAGAGGTGGGGAATTCATCCGGCGAAGGTTTTCTGAGTGCCAGCGCACTGCTTCCTTGAAAGGTCACGACTCGGTGTTCAAATCGATTGATAGGAATGAGAAATGCGCCACGCTGCCTCTTTCAGCGTTCCCCTTTCTGATCGCAAACAAAAGCAGAAACATGACGTGAGCTCACAAGACGCTTTCAAATGCTCAACCTTTGCTGCGTCTGTCAGAAAACGGCATCGCCTATGTTCATGTGGGAGCGCCACTTCTCTGTGGGACTCTTGTCTCGTATCAGCCGCTTCGTGTTTTCTGTAGCATATCGGTTATGTCTGCAGAGACGTTTCTCACAGTCGGTCCTGCAGCTGCAGCCGTGGGTTTGTTAGCCGAGTGGGCGAATCCAGTCCCGTGAAGAATTCTTCTCACACGGCCTCCGACAGGCTCTGGCTGTCGCAGAGATGTAACCGGGATGGGAATGCAGGGGTGTGGGTTTATAATGGTGTGTGCATGAGACTGTGGTTGTGTGTTTGCATTCACTGCCATATGCCAGTGTGTGTGTGTGTGCGTTTTTAGACACTTTCATTTATGAATTTGTACATTTTGAAGGGCCCTTCCAGTGGTTTGTATGTTTTTCTGTACATTTTTGTCTTAATAACGCTGCTTCTGGACACTTTTATGAGCCCGTACCGGCAACATCCGCGGCTGCATGCATTATTTTCAGGTTTTCTGTCTGCCTGTCTGTACGTACGTTGTTCATTGTTGTCATTGATATCTTTGGTACACCTGGAGAACATTTCTTCAAAATGTTGGCATACACGTCCAATTTAACTCAAGGCTGACATGATTATAAAAGGTCACTGTGACCATAAGTCATGAATTCATATGGTAATTATGACCATTTTCATCTTATGGGATAAACATTATGAAGTGATGACATTTTGGACAGACACGGATGTAAACTGCAACTTGACCGGTTGGGCATACTACTGCGAGGCGGTACTCTTACTGTAGTGTTCAAATTCACTTTAAGTCAACTTGGTTTGAGTAACTCACAACAGGTATATCCATCACAGTACACATGAAGTCACTGTTGTGGGTTGTCAATGTTACTGTCATTTACATGGTCATGTATTTGTTGGAGCATTACAGGGAAATATTTAAAATGAAGGTATGTTAAGATTCTCTAATATCTGAGAAAAGTTGGCAGTGGAATAGCAAGAAGCCCATGCAAGCTCATTTCTTGTGTTATGGGTTTAATCTCCTGAAGAAGCTGCATGTGAATGCTATTCCAGAGGGCTTAAAGTATACGTCCCATGAAAAGACTAAAACCAACAGTCAGTAGCTTTTACTAGCAAGTGGTGCCTAATATCGCTTATCCTTCAGTGCCGTAACCATCTTTTGTAATTCAGTAATTCTCTAATGACCTGCTATAATGTTGTGCATGTTATCTCAACAGTAACTCAACACACAGTCGGTTGAAAGTAAGCACCAGTTAGGGAGTGTTAAAGCAAAGCAGCTGTGGTAATATGGAACAGTTAAACTGGAGTGAATTTGCTACTACACCATTATCCCAGTATTGATGTTATGATAAAGTACCACGATGAAACATTTCACTTCTCACTTCCCTTTTATCCCACCAGGTCCGATAAGATCAAACTGGATGATGGACACGGCTATTCCTTGGACTCATTTATGAGACATTTGTTCTGTGGTTATCGGTTCCTTTTTTTGTTTCCATTTCAGGAAACAAGGAAGCATCCAAGTTGTTTGGCTGTTATTGGCCAGTGACTGTGAGATTTAAATAAATGGGAATGCAGTACAAATGTGCAAGTTGGGGAACCGGCGTTCGTTCAGCAGCGGAGATGACAGAAGGTCTCCAGCTGCGAGATTTAACAACAGCTGATGGAAGGAAGAATCTTGGCATTAACATTCACTAGTTTGGTTCCCAGGCAGTGCTGATGCTTTCCCATTGACTATCATTTGTTCACAGATCGAAATACACGGCCCCGATAACAGCTGGATGAACTTAATGCCGTCCTCAGGCTTCTGCACAGCCTCACCTGTCATTATTCACGGGGTCGGTCGTTCCCTTTTGCTAGAGCTACTTGGTCCCGCAAAGCAAACATTGTACATTGTGGGTATTTCATGAGTAAACAGTGGAATTCCTTTTGCCTGGAATGTGTGTCCTCGTCACATGGGTGTATGCTGTGCGAGTGTGTGTGTGTGTGTGTGTGTGTGTGTGTGTGTGTGTGTGTGTGTGTGTGTGTGTGTGTGTGTGTGCGTGTGTGTGTGTATTCAGAGCAGCTACCTGGTGGCCATCTGCCTCTCAGGAAATGCAACCATCTACTAGAGCAGTTGTTGAGGCCCCTGTGTCCTCTGGGTGGGACGGAGTTCAAAGAACTACGAAGTCAGTCAAGACCTTTATCATTTTACACAACAGACGTGTCTTAACTCCGAGACTGAAAGTAAAGGTTACAGCGGCTTTGTGAACTGGAATGCAGGAAAGCAATATGTAGTCCCGAAGATGAGGCCAGGTGGGCATTCTCAAACAAGTGTGGCTTCATAACAAGATGGCTTTCAGATCAGGTGCACATGTGGACTCAGCAAAGGCTGCACGCTTGGATTTTTTGCCGAGATGGCATCCAACGTGTCCAGATGATAACGTCCCCCCCCCCCCCCCCAAGGGAGTGGGAAGCAGGAGATGATCACACTGATGGGTGGCTGGGCGGCACCACTGAAAAGAATGTGGCAAGTCAGCGGTTTTCTTTTGAAAATGGCCAAGGATTGTTGTTGTAAGGGTGTTCAGTCAGGGGAGAGAGGATTTGGGGTGGATATAACTAGTTATTTATTAGCTGGAGCCATTTAAATGGGGGGAGGGGGGGGGGACAACCATGCCAACTTGAAGTGCCACGGTTGGCATCCTGCCAGGGCCGTATCCAAACTTATAGCCGGAGCTTGGGCAGACAGGATGCTGAGATGGTGAGAGCAGAGATAATACACCCACACCGCGCTGCTCCACTTGGGCTGGCACAGAGAACGTTATCAAGATGATCAGATAGGAGAGTGGCGATCCAAGCTCTGCGTTTCCTCATTGAGCGTGTGTCTGTGTCTAGGAGGACTGCAAGTGGAGTTTATTTTTTTATTTTTGAGTGAAATATATACAACAATAATCCCTTTTAGAAATAGTACTTTGTTACTAAAACAACACTTTTCTTCTTGTTCTCTGCATACAAATGTGTTTTTATTTATTAACCGCACGAGCAGCGCTGTGATGAAGTACAGCTTCCCGTGGCTGTACTGTAGAGCCGGTTCTCTCTTTCAAAAGAAGACACGTATTTACATATTTGTCTAAAAACCAGCAGATGTGCAAAAGCAGTCCAAATATAACTTTCAAATATCTAAATTAAACCAGAAACTGTCTGATCAGAGAATACATCATGGGATTTGATGTCCCGCCCCAGCGCCGTGTATGCTGCTCCTCAGCTATTGTTCCATTCATAAAACACGCCTCAGGACATGATGATCACAGATTTTGAAGGAATCTGTCTTCTGAGGTGTTGCATTAATTTAAAGTGTTTTTCTGCTGGTGCAGGTGACCTCATATACGCCTTCCTAATTCCAGAGCAAGGAGCTGGACGGGGTTTTTTTTAAACCAGGGAGAGTTCAACAGATTGATGTCATCCAGTCATTCTGATCTCAACCTCAGTTGCCTTCCTTGGCTTTCACAGTGGTGTGTGTGTGTGCATGTGGGATTGTTTCCTTGCACATGTGTTTATTCATACGCGGGTCACGGCAGTCAGCTGTGAACATCTGTAACCAGCTTCCACCGTTCATATTATAAATATAGTAATAATACAGTAATAATACATAAAACAGCACATTGATCATGTCTTTGTGTGGAAAGACAACTTCAGTCCCTGTGCTTGGTTCACACCGGGGTTATTTGCATGGGACCTCGTGAGAATGCCTCTCGGAGATAATAAATGGTCAAAGTAAACACATCACAAGCCCTGTTTCCTGTCTCAGCGTTGGTTTCCCCTCCACCCTTCCAGGGTCCACGATAGCACAGGGTGTAACCTTTTCTCTGAGTAGACTTCAACCCCTGTCCATCTCTCTGTGTTTGCTGCAGGTGAGCCAGGCCTCCAAGGTGTGGGGAGAGGTGCCTCTGCCAGAGGACTTGGAGGCGGAGAAAGCCGTCCAGGCGTCTCAGAGCCTGCTGGACGACGACGAGGACTTTGCTGCTGATGAAGCTTCAGGAGGTGGGCTAATTCATAGGAGATGTTTTATGTTTTGCACTACGCACTCCTTAGACTGGTAACCCGTCCCAAAACAGGAAAAGAGGGAACATAGCTTAGAGATTTGTAATGAAATATTTACCTTGATTATTTAATCCTTCATATGAACACTAGCGTGTAGGATTCTATGTAACACTTCTTATTTTCTGTTATACTTACATAGTGAGCCAAAAAAAAGTATAATTTCAAGTCCAAGCTGATATTGTGAGTTTTTAAAATGTGTTTTCTCACTTTGAACCACCGCATTGACCTTTTCCCGTCTCTGTCTCCAAAGAGCTTCCCAGTGGAGAGGATGATGGAAGCGCACCGTGGATTTCAGTCCCCGGGGTCACAAGTAAGGCACCAGAACATCTAGTGAATCCAGCAATCAGTCTTCTGTGAGAGATCACTCAGCTCCCCATCCTTTCCTTTTCCTATCCGTGACTCCAACTGCATCGTCTGTGTGTGTGTGTGTGTGTGTATAAGTGTGCGAGTTTACGCGGGATGCCTGAATGATGCTGCCTTCACATCCTGCTGCACTCTGCCCCCCAAACACCCCCCCCCCCCCCCTCGTCTCTGCCAGCTTGCCAGAGTCTGGTCATAACACACTCGTTCAGCTTTGTGTTTGAGACGAAAACATCCCCTCTACTCTTTCATCTTTTTCACCAGCAGCAGAGGTGACACTACAGTAAGAAACATGAAAGCGCCACGAACAATAAAAGTTGCAGCAGAGCACCTCTGTTTGCCTCAACCTCAAACTTCTTTTGCACCCCTTTCATTTAAAAAAGAAAAACACTTTTATATTTCTATGCGGGTACCCCACTGTATCACGTTGCACAGTAACAGGGAAGTTATTTTTGTAAATGCGTATTCATCTTTGCACGACAGGTCGAACTCTATAATCACACCTGTGCTTCACTGCTGCGTGGCACTCTTCGGCTCCTGCCCCATATTTCTATTCCATATTTTACTTTTAGTTTTGTGTTGCTGTCCATTCACTCCCCCCCCCTTTATTATTGCTGGACTTTATCCCCCATGGCAACATATTCAACAAAGTCCTACTTTTAATTGGTGAATCTATCGAGACTATGGGTTTTCAGGCCAATTATTTCTGAATAAGTCTCAGCATTTACCGTATATTATTATAGTATCATTTCCCGGCAAGAAATTCCTTTACCAAAGCAGATACATGTTCAGATCATATTCCTCTTGGAAACAGAGACATGGTAATAGCTGCTGCCTCTCATGTTGTCCTTGGTGTCAGACACTGACCCTCGACAGGTTAACGGAGCTGATGACATCATGGCGGAGTAGCTGTTCTGGTGGCAGCATTGCGAGATGATATCATTGCCGAGGCGCCGAGCATCACGTGCCTCGTTCACAGAAATAGCTCCGCTGTGAGGCCTCGCTGAATGTGGGTGTTTAAAGAAGCCAGAGGAGGTTTTAACACACTTTAAATTCATTTGTATGGTGTTAAAAGCATGTGATTGAGACAATGTAGGCTAGTAATTGACGGTTAGGGTCAAATTTATTATTAAACTGGTCATCAGTGTAGTACTGGCAATCACATTACATTTTTCTATTTCTGGGTCAATATCTGAGTCCATGTCCTGCATCTTGACCCAAGAAGCTCTGAAAAACTATAAGATATATGCATATAATCATAACTATTCCATGTAGAACAAATTAGCAGGACCAGCACCAGTTTGATAATCCAAATAAAATAAAATGTTTTGTTCGTTTGAAAAAGGAAAAATTCTTTATCCATAAAAATGAAATAAATACTTTATGCTACCAGGTGTCGCTGAAACTGGAAAGCTGTTACTGAAATGCATCCAGCTCCTCCAAGCTTCTGATGACGAGAACTGTTGCCTGTTCTGGAGAACCGTTTAGGTTTTTGCAGCGCTGTAATGAAGAGCATATTTAAGTAATATTGAGAGAAATTGATTGAGTAGTTTTAAACACGGCTCCACAGATCATTGCAGTAGTAGAACGTTTTATTTCGAACCTCCTGCATCGAACTTGAGCTTGTTGTTTTTGAAGTGTGTGTCTCACTCTCCTCTAATCCTCCTGTCACTTTGGACCATACACATGTACAAAAACAATATGAAAGGCACAGAATCAGAAAGCCCCTTTGTGCTCTGGTGACAGCGTACGATGGGGATATATTTCCTGTTAATGTGCTCACCTGCAAACATTGCCCATTACTTTGGTTTATTGCATCTGTTTCCATAAACGTCACGGCTTTCGAAACCACATAAAGGTCAGTGTTGCTTTAATATGGCAATTAAATGGAAAGCTGAGATTAAGCAGTTACTTTCTTTAATATATTATATAATGTCAAAGGTGGCCAGACATTTGCATTCTGCATTATGATCACGGTGCTGTGATGAGGGGTGACGGGCTATTTCCAGATATAGCTTGGAGCACAACAGCAATGCGAAGGAAATTTGGTTTCCTGTGCAAACTGCTGAGTACAGTGTCTCCGTCCGGTCGGCTGTCCAGACTGTTCACCCACGCCTCGGCCTTCCTTCCTTCCCCCTCTCCACGACTTTGAAGTGGGAGACATATTTGCCACAGTTGCCCCCATTATGACTTATTTCCGGCCACTATTTGTCAATGGCTAATGAATTCCCATGTTCCTGCTGTCTTAGCTTCGTGAAGTTAAGATTAAAAAAACATCTGGAGCCTAAACTGTTGTTGAAATGAGGTCATTTTTTAAACCTCTTTATCATTTTCTGTATCGCCACCTAATCATTGTCTGGAATCGTCTCCAGAGATACGAAGGTTGCGTCCCGTGTTCTCCCAACCTCTCGTTTTGACCTACACACTTAGATCTCTTGAGAGATTTCTGGGAGATAAAATACAACTTCTCTCATCAAAACATGTCCTTGTTTCGCAGGTTTCTTTCCAAACATTCCTATTTCACCAAGAAGGATGTTAGCCACTTTGTTGAGAAACCAAAAAGAACAATGTTTCTATGTCCACTTAGTATTGGGGATGGTGGTTGGTGAATGTCTGCTTTGGTTAAATTATTCCCTCTGCTGATTTTTGATTAAATTCATATCCACCGAATAGTCCCAAATTCACAGTCAAATATACAGTTATGCTCCAGGTAACAATGTGACGCAATACCCGTGGTAATTTATGTCTGAAACTTTCCTTTTCACAGAACAATTAAATTGGTCGGAACACGAGTTAGAATAAATGTTTAAATTGTGATCACGTGTAGGAGAGAAAAGAATATTAAATGTATTTTTAGTAGTAAAATCAACTCGATTTACGCAGTTCTCTGTGATTTGAGAAGGTGCAGCTTTAAGTTGTCAGTTGATTCAAGGGGAGGCTGAGCACAGAGATTTCTGGTACTTTGAGTTTCTGTATGCACTTACAAAGAAATATGTATAACAGCTGGAGACAGCACGGTAAAGAATAGACATAGAAAATAATAGAAATATATATGTAAAACAGTAAAATAAGAAATAAAAGATATTTGTAAACAATAAAAATAGAGCAAATAAATGGATACAAATACTAGATAAGATAAGATAAGATAATTTTTTACTAGTCCCGCAGTGGGGACATTTACAGCATCAAAGCAGCAAAGGGGTAACGTACACACAAGATATAGTAGGATCAAATATAAAAACAGTAAACAGGATGTTAAGATGTCTATATATACTGTATATACAGTTATTCTTAACAGGTTAAACATTATTGTGTTGCCTCAGCTGGTTCTACATGAATTACTATAGACAATTTCCAGATGAAGTTCATATTTGGGCTGGGCTATATAACGTTGAATATATATATATATATATATATATATATATATATATATATATATATATATATATATATATATATATATATATAGGCAAAAAAAACATGTTCCTCAACCAGATGAATAAATTAAAAGTAAAAAACAAAAAGCGGGATGTTGAGTAGGTGCAATATCAAACCAGTCAGGTACCATATATCGTGTTATATCTTTTACTAATGCTTCTTGCATGATTCTGATAACACAGATAAACCAATTAGTGTATATAAATGTTTTAAGCTATCATACTACATTTCAATGACTAGAAATATGAACAAAGGAGGCCTAACAAAACTTTACAGAACACCTTTTTGTATTATTATATTATCCAAAATATATATATATATATATATATATATATATATATATATATATATATTATAACCAGGGACATAATATCCACTGAGTTAATGGCTGATATACACCATTCAGACCAAGATGTTATACTGTATGTGTAAATGATTTTGGGCCTTAATGTCTGCCGGCTGTCCTGTAGATGGCATCTATTAAAAACTCATAATACATATGCTGACCCTTTTTGTTTGTTTGATATAGATGAGGCCTCTATATATGTGTTCACTTGAATTCTTAATTAAAGCCCCACTATGTAATTTTTCCACCTTAAAATAACAGCTTGAAAAAAATGGTGCCGCTACAATGACTTTTAATATGTTGATGTGCTCCTCCGCCACTGCCATCGGGGGTCTGTGGGCTGAATACTACTGAATGTAAGATGTTGGGACCGGCCCGGTACTTCCGGTTGAGGAACAGGAAGTACTTAAACTTGCTGTCTGGCAGTGATTACGTAACGTCATATAGTGCCAGTCCACGCTCGCAGGTGACTTTATTTGCTCCGCTACGCGACTCGTAGAGACGGAGTGACATGCTGCTGTGGAGAACACCGGGCCGGGTCTGAACGAGACGCGCTGCCGCTGAGAGGAAGCGAGCCGCGATCAGCTGGGAGCTCTCTAGCTGGAAGAGCCATATATGGCTCGAGAGCCAGACGTTAAATACCTGAAGGGGGCGCTACAGGGGAAAAGTTACATAGTGTCGCTTTAATGAAATACTTTAATTTGTCATGTATTTAATTCTCACAGAGATTTTCCCATGCGGTTTTGTCATATAAACTATTTATTTATTTAATTACCCCCTCAAAAAAACATACCGCATCACATTCTTCTGTTATCTCTAGAGGATAACAGATGTTGCAGCATAAGTGGACAATGCATCAGGGTAATGTCCCCTGTCTGTCCCTTTGGCCTGCGCAGTGGACCGGCTGTGGCCACCCACTCAGTCTTCCTCCGTGGGCAGTTTGTGAGATGTTTGGTCTCCCTGGCACTGCCCCTGAGACTCCTGGGCACTCACACAGGAGGACGAGCGCTGGCAGCTGCAGCTATTTTGGTGAGGGCTTTGTTGTTGCACTGCAGGGGGCCCTCAAGGTGGTCACAAACTGACCCAACAGTGCGGCACAAACTTGTTCCACAACGCGATCGGACGGCAGACAAAACACGAGAGCTGTGGCGTTGAAGGACGCCTTTGGTTTAACTTTTATCTGAGTTGTCTGCCACTGATAAAAGCCATTCGCAAACACTTAATTGTGAGCGTGACTGTGTTTTAATGCGCATTGTTATGAGAGGCCGGTGCTGATTGGACTCGAGCCTTATTACTGCACCTTGCCCCGTGACGCTGCACTCTGTTGTGCCAATAATAAATGCGTTGCCTTGGAGAAGTCGCCCGCCCTGCTCCTCTTTAGGAAAGAGATGTTGAGGGTTACATTGAAAGAGACAGTGTGCAGCTGTGTGCGCGACTCTTTCCTCAAGGACAGGCTTGTAGCTGACACATCTGTTTATTTTCTTGACCTTGATGATGATCTACGCAGCAGCAGAAGAGAATACCTCCAATCGGAGAACATATATTGGTTTGTTTTGTCATAAAACAAACGCTGAATTGGAACATGTGGTTATTGGCAGGGTTTCCAGTTGTCCTGTAGTTTTCCCAGATTTGAGAGCTTATTTGGAGAACTTTCCACAGTTGATCTGCGGCTTCCTGGTTGTACACTAGAGAATATCCATTCCAAATAAAAAGCTCTCCTGGGATTTGTAACACTGTTAACTCCTTTTTTTCCGCACGATGAGACATTCAGTACATGTGCTTACTGACTCAATAAATCACGTAGAGGGGAATATTTGAGGGTTCCTATGTGCTCGTGCTCTCATACAGTGAATGCCTCGTTTCAGTCAGTGATCGTCATAAAAGAGAGTAATAATGGAGTTGTTACCCCCTTCTGCCCGGCGCTCACTCCCATTCTGACTCTGACAAGGATCACAACATATCAGCAGCCTTTGATGTGGCAGATATTTCATTAGCTTTGATAGTCAGGGTCTCTATTCATAGGGGGGAGGCCTCAGATTGTTTGGGTTTGGCTGCGTTTTCTTTCAGCTGTCATCTTTTTGGACTTTGCAGAGACTGTAAATTGTTTTTCCCCGCTGACAGCGTTCCGTTGCCCTGTCTGGAGCGCCAGGCAGCAGCAGATGCCGTGAATCGAAAAAGCAAAAGTTGACAACAACTCTTTCTCAATCTTCTCTCCTCTGAAAGACATGCCACAGCTACAGTAATGAGCCATGTGCACAGCTGTAACACAGCTGGATCCAGCACACCCACTTGATCATGAAGGAGCGGTTGTTTACTGCTGTCTGCCGAGGTGTAAGGAGTGGACTCACACAGTCTGGATCGGAGTGTGGATTTCTGTCGGCGCAGTGCCAGTATAAAGAGTACAATGTTGATGAATCTGTATTCATCCACAAGATATACATCGACCCCCTTTTATTTTTAAAGACAGTCAACAGACACTCAAAATAATTTGCACCTGACTGCCTCTCCTGAAGCCAGCCCTTGTTTCAGAGCGACTGAGAGGCCTTCTCAGCTGACATTTCAGAGCATGTCCCACGGTGTAACTGCATCCACAGGGGTGGAAGAATGAATGAGTCACCACAAAACAGAACATGGTCCTTGTTGCCCGTGCCAGTGCAGCGGGCTAAACTTTTGGTTTAAAAAAAAAAACTAAAAATCGTTCATAATGGTGTATCAGTTCTTTCCATTTGAGAGGGGAAACAGGAAGCAGCTCCTCCCTGCATCTCTGCAAAGCCCTAGGGTGTGTGTGTGTGGGTATGTGGGTATGTGTGTGTGTGCGTGTGTGCGTGTGTGTGTGTGTGTTTGTGTGTGTGTGTGTGAAAAGCTGACCGCGGATGGGTAAAGATCGGAGCATGGAAGCGGGTGTTTGGTTCGCAGGATATCCTCTCTGTTCTGTCGGACCGAAGAGGAGTCACCTCCAAAGAGATGCCCTCTGATCTCCCTGAAGCAGGCGTGTGTTTCCAGACAGACGGTGGTTGAACTCATTAGTCAACCAAAACCACAGGATCCATTATCCCCTTGAGCCCCATGAGCCACAACATGTGGATGATAATGATTAGTGGGACAGTTTATAGCAAGAAATAGCTACTGACATCACTCGCTTCTCATATAACTGTGGTGACAACTCTATATTCTCCTCCTGCTTCTGTCCTGGCTTTTTTATTTTGTGTATTTCACATAGTTTCTTGCAGATCAGTGTACTCCATTAGTCTTGTGCCATCTATTTGTAGTTTAACTATGACCCCCTGAGTGATTTTTCTATTCTCGCGATTCACTTTCTGATGGTCACTTTTTGTTTTCTCTCCTTGCTTCCAATCATTTCCTTTCTAACTTCCCTGGCGTTAACCTCTCTGTACCCACACGGCTGACTATGTCCTTCTCCCTGGTCTTTGTGTCGCTTTTCATATTCAATCCTTGACCTTTGGCTCTTGGCCCCTTGTGTCTTGCTCTTTTCTCCTCGCCCCTCATTCCCTGCCATAGCACGCAGGTGGGATTCTTCCTATGCGGGGAACATACAGAGCCCAGTAGAACCAGACTACAGTAAGTCCTCAAGCACTTGTTCTGCATCGGTTCCTCCCTTCTCTTTTCTTTGGCACACTCGTCTGTCACCTGCTCCGCTCAGTTATGCACTCTCATTTCTAAATACACTCTCAAGATAACATTCCAAGGAAGACTCAGCTTGAGGACACAGGGTTTGAGTCCAGTAAGTCTGTTTTTCCAAGTGTCTTGCAGACGATTCTGATGCCAGTGGAAAATGATAGTTGTTCAATTCAGTTTAATTCAATTCAGTTTATTTTGTACAGCCCATCATTACAAATTACAAATTTCCCTCAGAGGGCTTTACAATCTGTACATTTACGACATCCTTGTCCCAGGACCTCACATCGGATCAGGAAAAACTCCCAAGAAATAGAAAAAAACCTTTTATGGGGAAAAACCTTCAGGAGAGCAACAGAGGAGGACCCCTCAGGTGCAGTAGATGTCATGTGTACAGAAGGAATCATTACACAGTTACAACACATTCAATGAGTATGACAGTGTATGAATAGCTCCATTGAGTAATAAGAGTTC
This sequence comes from Liparis tanakae, assembly GCA_036178185.1. Classification (NCBI taxonomy): domain Eukaryota; kingdom Metazoa; phylum Chordata; class Actinopteri; order Perciformes; family Liparidae; genus Liparis; species Liparis tanakae. The sequence goes on from CM070097.1 coordinate 8,729,260, forward strand.
ATCACCCTCGAGTAACAACACTTAGTTTCTCCAGGCGAGAACATCGTTATAAAGATATGTAGGTCCTACATAACACTTTCTACAATGTGTTCCAACTATTTAATTAGAAAAGTGCTTTTTGTAATTTCCACCTTATGCAGATGGCCCAATAACGCAAACCAGCTGTCTCTGAGAATCACTACAACAGTGTATGAAAACGTGCTTTGTTGTACACAAACGTCTTTTTTTTTTTTGTGCTTACATTGCGAGCCGTGGGAGAGACAACGGGGCAAGCTTAATAGTGATTCCAGAAGTTATTCCCAAAAGCTCCCCAGAGGGCAATGAGTGGAGACTTGGAGACAGAGTTGCTTGGCTGCCCACCAGCAAACGGGTTAAGTAACCGGGGTCCTTGTCAACAGTTAAACTGAGACGGAGGCAGCCGGCATATGAATGTATTACACTAAGGGAAAGATACTTATTTAGAAATAAATGGAGATTAAAGACACACAGAGGAAAACTTCATGGAAGGTGATAACATTATCAATTTTCTTTATTAGAAAGCCGAGGATGTGGTTGCGGCCTTGTTCTTGTAGATTCTCTGTAAATGCCTCGGGTGGTGCCGGGCCGATGCCGTGGGCACAGCCTCGGGGGGTTGAAGGTCAGGTCCAAAGCGGCTGGGCTCCCTGCTCAATCAAGTCTTTGTCTTCTGCAAAGGCCTGTGTGTGTTCAGAGGGGCCCATTGCACAAAGCCGCCACAGTTCTACTGAACAGCTTTAATAGCTAAATAACTTTGTGAATTAAGGGTATGGAATGCTATTTTTCCACTCATATTTCTTTTTTCTTCCCGCCCGTCACGTCTGCACTCTGACAGTCTCATCACTCTTGACGGTGGCGGTGCCCGACGAGGGGACTCCCCCGATGGAAACTGCGAGTGACGCACAAGAGAATGGGTCTCGGAGTGAGAGAGACACTCGTTAGCGGCGGGGCGCGACGCGGCGCTCTGATCAAAGGCTCTCGGGCGGCGGCGGCGGTTCCACACTCGCCGGTCCGTGCCGTCGAAGCGGCGAGCTCAGAGAGAGTTGGGGCAAACGAGCGGCCGCTGACCTCGCGGCGAATACCCACTCAAGGGATTAGATTATACGCGGGTCAAATGAGGCGCTTTGATGACTAACTTTGATGTTGCCTGTCTTCTGGGTCCACATTCAGGCCGAACAATTAATCCTATTAGTCTGACAGTAACAGGCTGCAAAGCAAAGCACCCAGGCACCCTGCCAGGCGGAGCGAACAGCCTGCCACTCTGTTGTTACATGTTCACCTTACTGGGTGTTTCCATAGGCATTGCTCCCTTTACTTTGCCATGAACGTGGCTTTTCCTCAGCAGGAATGGGATGTCTTGTAGTGTCAATGGCGTGTCGAAGGGAAGGGAATTCAGCAGTTAGAGAGGACAAAGCTCAAGCAATGGAGCAAAAAGATTCTCCACAGGCCTTTAATGCAGATAACGCAGCGTCTGACTGTGAGACACACACGCTTTGACTTTTAATTCTGTCGCTCCCGGTAAGCATAATAAATGTCTGATGTCAAGTGGTTATCCAAGAAAGGAAATGCAAGCATATACACCGAGAGTATTGGTATGGTCTCTGCATGCTGTGTCCGCGTGTGTGCATATTTGTTGTTAGTTGGGCAACAAACATGTATTTTTGTACTCGAGGCTCAGGAGATGCCTACTTTGAACATGACTGTTTTTTGGCATGGCAAGTAGCATCTGACTGCAAGAAACCACTCAAATATTGACTTCCTCCCCAAACCCACTGCAAGTCTGAGCTCCGAGGCCGGCTGAGCCGTCCTAACAAAGCGTTGGCAGGCTTGTGAAAGCCGGGCACCCTGTGGGCCTCGGCTTTTTAAAGTTTCATGACATTGGAGTTATAATAACACAGCCCATGTTGTTGTTGCTCATAATACAGCTCAACTAGACATGTCTTTTTTAAAGCAGATAACTGGGGTGATGATTAATTATTGATTTAATTAATCTTTTGGGATTTCAAAATATCAATGCTCAAACATCAACACATTTTTTTCCTATAACATGTCAATCTTTTGAGACGTGGGATTGAAACTGAGGCTGAAATGTGATAAGATGTGTGCGATAGAAAGTGTTATTAGTCCTAATATGTATAAAGGTGGCATTTTACACACCTGGCTGCTTACCGGTGCATTTTAATAACACATCTGCAAGACTTTATGATACATTGCATAATACATCTTATGTGGCCGGTTGACACGTGGTAGATGCTGATCTTTTTCTGGGTGAGAAGAAGCCATTGTTATAAAACAACTGCCACAAAGAAATACAAAAATTCAAAAGAAATGACTTAAAAATAAATGTTGAGTCCCCCTTTGATATGTATTCACAGAGGATGTGTGTCTTCTTCCTGGGCAGCTGCTAGCACATTAGTAACAGACACTCAAACTCACAGATACCTTCCAACTCTCTGACATCATCTGCGTTCAATCAGGAGATCCGGTGCAAACTCGTGGATACGCTACCCACATAGTCACATACTGTGTGTTTGAATGTTTGCATTGATGAGGCTCCAGACAGCATGTTCCCTTCGGCCTGTGCAACAAAGGGACTTTATGGAACCTGTCTGCAACTTTTTGCGGGGTATACTATGTGTCTCCATGTCCCACAAAAAGACACGAGAAGAAGACCGGCCTTGAAACTTTAATGTCATGGATAAATCGGAGTATTTGGGAGCAGAGTGACCTATGTCAGCGTGTGCCTCCTATTGCGGCCAATGTCGTTTTTTTTAACGCAGAACCGGACCACAAGTCAGATATAGAAATAGAGGCCATCATTTGTATGCGGCGCTCATTTAAGCCGGTCACGCTCTTCAGTTTTGACTTTCTGAAAGGTTTAACCAAAGCCTTCCCTGAGGGGAAATGATTCCTATACAGTATCCCCGTATCACATTGTCTTTGATAAACTTAACCCCTTAATCTTGTATCTGGCTCATACATTCTCTAAACTATGCAACAGATGAACATGAATGCTGAGCCTGTGCCCGTTGTGTGCTGTCCTGTGGTTTCGCTGACGGAATATCTGTGTTTCTAGTTTATTACAGAGCTCTTGTCAACTTCACCGACTCCCTGGTTTACGGCCCCGAGCTCGAGGACATCTTCTCTTCAGCCTTTAATGAGATCTCGGAAGCAGTGGTGGACACGGTACGTCCCATTCTAACATCAAGAAGTCAACTGAATAGCAGATCTGTACAGTGCGCCGCTAGGGCTACCTTAAAAGGTTCAGGCATGTTATTTATGACTTGATTTAAGGATGTGTGATCTTATGTCGGAAGAAACAAGGCCCGGGCTTGTTCATTTAATCTCAACTGAGTCTGTTTTTTCCTTTCGCAGCTGGAGTCGGACTACAACAGGATTCCAGGTGTCCAGACAGTCAGCGTGGTCCTCATTAAGTAAGAACACCAATCTTTTAAATCATGCCTTGTGACATACTAATTAGTTACCCTGCAGCTGGATGCTGCTGCCTGCTGCCAAGGTGTCTCACTCTGGCCAGGTGATATTTCTTTTCCCTTTTCCAAACTGCACAAAGCCGACGGTGCTAGGCCTGTAGTCAGTAATTCAACCGCAGTGAGTGTTTCCTCGAAGAGGACGCCAAAGAGCAACTTTTCCTCGAAAGAGCCTCTCGTTAAACCTTGTGCAGCGCCACAGACTCACGGCCTTTCTTGCTCTCTGCAGGAAGATGATAAGAGAGGACGGCGTGGACGTCTTTGTGGAGATGGATGTGGGTTCTGACTACAACAGCAACGATGAACAGATACGCAGCGTGCTGTACAACGTGGTGAAGGAGGGATCCATTGCTTCCTACGTCACATCAGTCCAGGGCTTTCAGTTCAGACGACTTGGGGAAGGTAAGACCTCAGCAAAGAGGGACACCGCGGGAAGAGACTCTGTCACACCGGAGTTTGCTGGATGTTCACAGCCAGTTAAGGCCCACCAGAGCGGCAGTCAGTGCCCTTAACATTTCCCTCTGGCTTCTAGTTCAACCTCTGCCGCCAGTGGAGCCTATAGCAGTGCCAGGTTTGTACTGTGCCATGGCCTCTGCATGGTGACTGAGCCGACTGGGCTGTAGAAGCTGTAGGGTGGATGACTGTAGTGCCTTTTAGAAACAGAACGGTCGAGCAAATCCTTTCTTTTGTGTGTTAGAACCACAATATGACCTTGACCTTGACAGGGACAAGCAGTGGTCATGTGGGCTGAGGAATGTTTTGCATGGAAGCACCAAAATAAAGTCGACTTCACGGTGAATAAGAAGGACCTTTGCATGGCATGAGTTTGATTGCTGTTCATTGCAGTCCAAACAGCTTGTTGATTCACACAACTTCCTCCACACACAGGCATGGCAACTGATAGAGAACAATGGTAACCTTTAGATAGGGTTCCCATTCATCTACCTGTGTGTCCGTCCAGTCTAGTCTAGTCTAATCTGGTCTGTGGGTCTATTCTAGTCTGTGGGTCTATTCTAGTCTGTGGGTCTATTCTAGTCTGTGTATTCTAGTCTGTCTAGTCTAGTCTGTGTCCAGTCAGGTCTTGTTTGACGATGCTGGTCCATACAGTCTGTGTGTCTTGTCTAGGATGTGTCTACTCAACTCTATCCATCTATCCATCTATCCATCTATCCATCCATCCATCTATCCATGCATCCATCCATCCATCTATTCATATATCTATCAATCAAGTGAGGTTACAGAAAACTTGATGTCAATTTACAAAGGTTTTGTAACATCCTTGAATCACACCCCTATCGAAAGTCTTTACACCATTCCACTCAATTTACACTCACTGTAGTAACCTGATGGCCGAGAGGTACAGGACGCTTTTGTTTTTGCCCTCGCTTTGTTCCATTTGCCCTGTGACGTGACATTGGTGTAGTGTGTTGGCCGTACTGTAGCCTCTGCATCTCTCATAGTAAACGCCGGCATCAGACCCTGCATGTCGGATGAGCACAGGTGTGGTGACGGGACATGCATCCTGGCTGAATACCTGTGTGACAACAGACCAGACTGCAGAGACATGAGTGATGAGACCAATTGCGGTGAGTTGCTTCCGCTTGACTGGCAAGCAAGTTGTAACACGGTCGGCTGTAGCGCGGAGCAATGGCTCGACGCGAGACACATTCCCTACCGGTGTCTGCGCTCTGTAACTACTTTGTACATTTGCTAAGTTTAATCAGAGATTTGTTTTAGAAACAAAACGGCCGACCCCTGCAGCCTCCACCACACCTGCCACCACAACCACCACCGTCAAGAAGCCCCCGCGGCCCCCCAGCCCACCTGGGCCCTGCAGGGCGGATCAAGCCACATGCCAGAGCGGAGAGTGTATCCCTCGGGACTACGTCTGTGACGGAGAGAGGGACTGCTCCGACGGCAGCGACGAGTTCCGATGCGGTACGCAACACAGACTTGTGTGTGTGCACACTCTCAGACAACAACACGTACTCTACTCATCCTCTTTCTTTGAACAGGTACCCCATCCCCCTGTGAACCCAACGAGTTCAAATGTAGAAATGGCCGCTGTGCCCTCAAGCTATGGCGTTGTGACGGAGACAACGACTGTGAGGATAACTCGGATGAAACGGACTGCCGTAAGTCTCCATTTCTTTATTTTTTGGAGTCTTAAAAGGTCCGTCTTGAGAAAATAGGTTAATACGCATTATTCATTTTCTAGCCGATGGACGACTATAGTGATTGAATGTTGTGTTAAATCTAAATTTTTTCATAACTACAGCCACTAAGGGTCCTGGCGACAGGTGTGCTCCTGAGCAGTTTGAATGCCTGGGCGATCGCACCTGCATCCCGGCGAGTTACCAGTGTGACGACGAGCCCGACTGTCCTGACCGCTCAGACGAGTACGGCTGCAGTAAGTCTCAAACCGACGGCCCTCTGCTCTCTTTTCTTCTCTCATGCGCATTACCCTCTTTTCCGTCTTCCTTTTGGCACTCTCCATATGCTTCTTTGGCTCTCCTCGACAGTCGCCCTCTGAGTTCCTTTGTATGCTGTGACTAATTTGCTGTGAACCAGAATCTTTTCACACATGTGGCGACTGAGACACAGAGCTTTTTGTGAAACATCCATTCCTGAGAACCGAAAGGGAATTGTCCATAGCGGGGAATTATTTTTCCTCTGAGTTTTAGGCATTTACGAGCTTCACTCGATCGCCACATGTCAGCCTTTCTGTTGTACAAGTGCATTTATTTCGTGGTTGATACAGCTTTTACTCTCCTCTTGACACTTTGCAGCCCCTCCCTCTGTGACAAGCCCGCCGGAAGAGTCCATTCAGGCAGCGCGGGGGGCGACGGTGACGTTCAAATGTCAGGCCGTCGGAGTGCCAACACCCATCATCACTTGGAGACTCAACTGGGGCCACATTCCTGTCAGTGGCAGGTGGGTACTTCTACAAAGTGCTACATACAGATTTGTCAGAGTTAATGGAAAATGCTGTCAAAATCATGTTGAACATTTTTTTTACGGTTGATGCTGAAACTTTCTGAAAAGCATGTGTTGTACTGATTGGACAAGCTGTCTAAAAACCAAACATCTGGTGAAAGCCATTCTTACTTAATTCATCTGCAGCAGACCGTGATGATTTAAGTCTGCTGTGTGTGTGGTTAAGCAATTACTGTTGCATTTCGTACATTTTTCTCCAACAATATTCCTGCATACTGTTCCAGAGTCATTAACAGAAGGGTTGGGTTCCCATTATGGCCGACGCCGAAGCTGACAAGTGCTCTCCACCGAGATTATGAATGTATGTAAAAGCGATCATTTGTTTCTATGCACCCAGGATCTCCATGACCAGCGAGAATGGCCATGGCACCCTGACCATTCGTGATGTGAAGGAGGCCGATCAGGGGGCGTACACCTGTGAGGCCATCAATGCCAAAGGCCTGGTGTTCGGCATCCCCGATGGCGTGCTCACTCTCACATCAAATCCAAATTCAGGTACTGACATCTCACTTTTACTGTGGGTTCACCATCAACATCACTACCGTTTTTACTTTATTGAATTCCAGCGACAATAAGTCAATAAATTGTCTTGTTTGTTGTCTTGTTTTCTGTCTTGTTCCTTCCAGGCAACTGTCCTGATGGTCATTTCAGCGTGGAGAACCGCTGTGTCTCCTGCTTCTGTGCTGGAATCTCCAAGAACTGCAAGAGCACCGGACGCTACCGCAACCACATCAGCCTGCGTTTCACCCAGGAGGACGACTTCAAAGGCACTGAGGCTATTCTTATCAAACTGATAACAAGCTAACAAAGCAGTCAACTGAATTATCTTTAAAAGTGTGTGTGGTCGTAGCATTTAGAGTGAATCTGTTATTCTTACTTCCAGGAGTTAATGTCACCTACCCATCCAGGCCAGGCATTCCTCCTCTCTCCTCCACTCAGCTTCTCATTAATCCAGAGATGGAAGAGTTCCAGCTTGTCGACCTGTCACGCCGTTTCCTCAACCTCGACTCTTTCTGGACGCTACCTCGGCAGTTTCTGGGCAACAAGGTAAAGAGTAAAAATTCTCCCCTGACTTTATGATACTTTACTAATTGTCAAACTTAAGCATTACATCTATTTCTGCTGTTTCTAGATCGACTCCTATGGAGGGTCCCTGAAGTTCAAGGTGCGGTACACGTTGGCCCGCGGCCTGTCTGAGCCGGTGGAGAAGCCCGATGTGATGCTGGTCGGAAACGGACGCAGGCTCGTGTACCGCAGAGGCAACCCTACCCCGGCCCGAGTGGTCAACCAGAGGGAGATCAAATTCACTGAAGTATGTTGTGGTCGAGAAAGTGCAAATTCTGCACATTTTTGCGTTACATTTGTTATGATAAAAAGAATGTGTCCACAAAAAAACAAACAAGGATAAAAAAACATCCCAAAACATTTCACACAACAAAATCTAAAAAAATGGACGTATTTACGTTAAACGTAAATCAATGGATCAATTTCCCCAATCAACATAATTAAATACTTGTGAAGTACAAACATCAGTAAACCTGCCTGCTATTGTTTCAGGATAATTGGCAGCACTCCAACGGCCGCACTGTGAGCCGCGAGGAGCTGATGATGACGCTCGCCAACCTGGACAGCCTGAGCGTCCGCACTATCTACGACAACCACATGGTCAGCGTGGCGCTCAGTGACATCGTCATGGATACCACCACGGTGGAGTTCAGCATTCTGGGTCATGCTAAGGATGTGGAAGAGTGCAGGTAAGCTATAGAATACCTCGAGCGTGACACCGTGGGGCTAAGTAAGATGGGAAATCCTGTCAAGCCTTCATTCACAGCTACTTTGTGGGACGTGTCCAGCGTGAACATACGAAGAGGAAGAAGGACCTCTCAATGCTTTCTTCATTCCAACCTGAGAAAAGTCATCAATTTGCTGTGTTGTAGTTTGACTCATCATAGTTGGAAAACCGTAAGGCTGATGATCCCATATATATTTTATTTTATGTTATTTTGTATTTTATATTTTATATTTCACTTTGCACACTTTACTTTATGCACTGTCACTTTCTTTCTTTCTTATACTTATATTTTATTGTGTTAAGTTTTATCGGGCTGCTTCTGTTGGCAACAAATTTCCCCTTGGGGATTAATAAAGTATATTTCATTCATTTCTTTCATCCTCATATCTATCATTCCCAGATGTCCTCCTGGATATTCCGGCCTGTCTTGTGAGACGTGTTCTCCTGGTTTCGAGCGAGTCCCCGGCGGCTCCTATCTCGGCTCCTGTGCTGGTTGTAACTGTAATGGACACGCCAGCGCCTGTGACCCGATAAATGGACATTGTCTGGTAATGCTAATTCCCTTTTTGGAAAAAGTAAACATGAAAGGTTATTTTTTGGGAAAAAGTAAACATGAAGGGTTATTTGGGAGTTTTTCCTGGTCCGATGTGAGGTTTTGGGGCAGGGATGTCTATATGTACAGATTGTAAAGCCCTCTGAGACAAATTTGTAATTTGTGAAACTGGGCTATACATATAAACTGAATTGAATTGAATTGAATTGAAGTGTTTAACTTGTTGAGCATTACTTACGTGTGTATGTTGAAGCTGTGGTTAACAGCATTAGAGAAACCAGGTAGAGTACGCTCTAACTACGCTCTCATTCTCTGCAACAAGGCTGATAAGTTTCCCCAAATGTCAAACTGTTCCGTCTTATTTCACTGCACGAGAATGAGCAGTGTGTCCTTCCTGCCACAGAGCTGCCAGCACAACACAGAGGGCCCTCAGTGTGACAAGTGTCGCCGTGGTTACTTCGGTGACCCGAGCAGAGGTCGTCCAGATGACTGCAAGCCCTGCCCGTGCCCGTACTACGAGACCTCACGGCGGTAAGGCCCCAGACCCACTCACACTCACACAAACATCCACTGTACATATAGGGGACGACACACACACACCCACACACACACACACACACACACACACGAGGCATCAGAGGGAATGTCCCGTGTTTTTTCTTTATTTCCGAAAGCTGAGCTCATTCGCATAGTTTGGCCCGGGTTCATTCAACATGCTACTTATTAACCCTCTGTTGTAGATTTTAATCTATGGCTTTTTCTCTGGGCTTTGTAGGTTTTCTGACACCTGCTTCGTGGACGTTGACCAGCAGCCGACATGTGACGCCTGTCGGCCCGGCTACACAGGAAGACGCTGTGAAAAGTGAGGAAACCGATACCAACAACTGTGCCTTTTAATTACGATTTACATAGTTTGTAGATGGCAGTAATATGGTTCATATGACACAATATCGCTCTTTAATGACTGGCAATAAAGATGAATTTATATATGCTTTTTTACAAGATTGTGAAACATATGAAAACTTTTAATAAAACAACCTAGCACAGAATTTGGTTTTGAGACAGGATAGCTACATCATATTGTTTTTGTTTTATTTCAGGTGTGCTTCTGGTTACCAGGGTAACCCTCTTCTGCCTAATGGAAGATGTACTCCTACCACACCTAGCCGTGAGTACCTGTACTCTTTTAGAACATTCTCATTTTACGGCATGACATTGAAAGAAGCTGCACCTGGATTCTTTTACCATCCGGTAATAAGGCCACAAGGAGGTCTGTGTAATGATTACTCCCACTGGCGTTACAGTAGGCAGTAGTATGTGGTCATAGCTTTGGTATGCAGTGGCTGGAACACTCCCAGGTGCACTTTCCACTGACTCCATACACTATGTCTTCCTCTTTCCATTGCTCTCTACCTGCAGAAAGCTGCGATAACAGAGGGACTATCAGCTCCCGCAGCGGACCATGCAGCTGCAAGGTACATAAGCAGTGTGACAAACGGCTAAGTGATACTTTAGGACCATATTATAATCCTATATCTGGATGAAAACACAGATTTTCACTTCAGGCTCTTAAATGGCTCTTATTATGGTACTTTGTCATTTGACTATGTTGAGGAAATGTTACTTTCTGTATTCTTGTTGTTCTTAGTTTGTACTCTAGGTTGAAATGCACTTATTGTAAGTCGCTTTGGATAAAAGCGTCTGCTAAATGACATGTAAAGTAATGTAATAACCATGAAATGTGTCATGTAGTGGAGGCTAACATGTCCTACTGTTTCGTTGTATTCTTCAGTCAATTGTGAAGAAAGACATTTGCGTGATAGAAGAAGAATTCTAACCAGTAAAACAATCTCGACAAGTCTCCAATTAGTAGATGGATTAATAATGTGTGTGTGTGTGTGTGTGTGCGTGTGTGTGTGTGTGTGTGTGTGTTTCAGAACAACGTGGCAGGCACGGTGTGTGATGAGTGTAAGACGGGATTCTTCCACCTATCAGAGACCAACCCCGAGGGCTGCCTCCGTTGTTTCTGTATGGGTGTCACTAAACAGTGCGCCAGCTCCACCTGGAATAGAGATCAGGTAAGTTTCCCACCTGGAAACGGAAAAGGGAGGGGTGAATCCTTTTGGTATCACGGTGTGTCGAGTGGCGCTGAATCATCAAATCCTTTTCAGATGCTAAGCGGTGGGAATCAGTGTACAAATAGTGATTGTGCAGGAGTTGGAGCGCATGTCAATCTCAGTTCACATCTCAGACAACAAGTTTGTGTTCTCAGGTGCGCGGCGGCGGGGTGAGCGGGCAGCGCTTCTCCCTCTCCAACAGTGCCAACACCAAGACTATCTCTGAAGGCATCTCCCAGAGGGGCTCCTCTGAAGTCGTCTACCGCTCGTTCTCCGGTGTCCCCAATGACATCTACTACTGGGTCCTGCCTGAGAGCTTTCGAGGGGATAAGGTGAGAGGAAAACAACAAAGTAAAGAGCAGGCTACGGGATAAGAGAGGGAAAAAACTGTCAAGTGTTAGTCGAGCTAGATTCGCCTGCTCTTTCTGTCCCACTCAGTCACGCCTCAACATGTTCTCAAGTGAAAAGGCTGCACTTATCCACACAGCAAGCCTCCTTTGAACCTCTGGCTTGAATTCACAGCCAGGCCAACCATGGATGTCTTGTGACTCCCCCGCAGCATCATAGGGGGGGAAATACCTTCCCACCATTCATTCACTCAATGTCTTCTCACCATGTTGCTACCAGGTGACGGCCTATGGCGGCGAGCTCCGCTACACGGTGCGCTTTGAACCGTTCCAGCGCTCCCTGGTGATCGACGGCCAGCCAGACGTGGTCCTCCAAGGCAACGGCATCTTCCTGGAGCACCGCGCTCAGACCAAGCCTCTTCCACGGGTCCCACAGACTGTGACCGTGGTCTTCAGGGAGGTGTGTTTCATTGATGAATGAAATATACTTTATTAATCCCCAAGGGGAAATTTGATGACAACAGAAGCAGCCCGATAAGACTAAACACAATAAAATATGAGTATGAGAAAGAAAGAAAGAAAGAAAGAAAGAAAGAAAGAAAGAAAGAAAGAAAGAAAGAAAGAAAGAAAGTGACTATAATAAAGAAAGAAAAAAAGAAAGTGACTAATAAATATGAAACTAAACTTTCTCTTTTCTTTCTTCTCCGACCTTGTGGACGCCAGTCTGGATGGCGTCGCTCTGATGGGCAGCCGTGTACTCGGGAGCACCTCCTGATGGCCCTGGCTGACGTTACCGTCTTCATGATCAGGGCCACCTACGCAGACAACATGGCTGAGAGCAGGTAAGGGCGGAGCGTCCTCCGTCACGCCACAGCTCATCCACATTCCCCGAGATTATTCCAAAAGATGCACCTTCATGGAACATTACGTGTCTTGATAATTGCATGCTTTTTTTGTGTTAAATAGTATCTCAAACATCAAGATGGATGTCGCTGTTCCTCACTCTACTGGTAATGACCGTGCTCTGGAGGTGGAAGAGTGCGCCTGCCCTCAGGGATACAGAGGACCTTCTTGTCAGGTACACAAGCAGATTTCAGAGAAGCCGTTGAGTAGAAACTAAAAAGGAAATTTCACACTTTCTAGCTTTTTTAATCTGACTGAATCTCACAGTTTTTAGCAGCAGTAGGAGTCTGCTCAGTTGTCATGGAGATGGCTTTTCTTTCATCACGTGATCTAATTATAGTAGCATTACAATTAAAAAGCCATCTCATGACATCTGAGCTTGAGAAGACTGAGATTTAGTTGAAGGCTAAATAAATAAAGAGAGAACGTTGAGTCAATCCCAGATATGCCTAAGCTTGTTAATAAAAGCACATTCAATCTTTTGTTCACTCCAGTTTTTGATGATGATTGCAGTCTGTCTCTTAGCTGCCGTGGAACAAAGACGTATTCCTCTTTGTCGTCACTTGTCTCTCACCTGAGGTGTTTTTCCATGTGTCGTTGCAGGAGTGTGATGAAGGTTACACTCGGACCAGCTCTGGCCTTTACCTGGGCACCTGCGAGCGGTGCAACTGCAACGGTCACGCCAGCGGCTGTGACACGGAGACCGGCAGGTGTCTGGTAGGTTTAATGCAACTCTTCTTCTCCTCTTCTTCTCCTCTCCCAGTTCTTTGCCCATCTTTGGGTTTTATACGTGCAGAGGAATGCATTCATGGTTTCTTAGCTGATCCCAACATGTGGAGAGAGTTCGAGAGCTATTCTGTAACTGTTCCATGGATCTAACCTTTTTTTTCTGTGTGTCCTGACCATTAGCAATGTCTGCACAACACCGCCGGGCCAAGGTGTGAGCGCTGTCAGACTGGTTTCTATGGAAACCCGGTAACGGACGGTGCTCAGGCCTGCCAGCCCTGCCCCTGTCCTGGAACGGCTTCCAGCAACCAGTGAGTTCATGTCTCCTGTACTTGTGTCAGGTTCATTCAGTCGGTGTAGATTACTGTTCATTATTCTGTTGAACGATGGAGGGAAAGTAACCAGTGGGCAACGCCCGTGCTGAAACTTTGTAAACATCACACTGTAAATGAAATAACATGAAATGAAATGAAATGAAATGAAATATACTTTATTAATCCCCAAGGGGAAATTTGGTGACAACAGACGCAGCCCGATAAAACTGAACACAATAAAATATAAGTATAAGAAAGAAGGAAAGAAAGAAAGAAAGTGACAGTGCATAAAGTAAAGTGTGCAAGGTGAAATATAAAATACAAAATAACATAAAATAAAATATATATGTATATATACACAGCATATACACAACATATATGTAAATGTAAATATAAATAAAGCACTGTAAAATTAAATTTTATATATATATATATATATATATATATATATATATATATATATATATATATATATATATAGTGTGTGCAAAATGCAAGTGTGTGTATGTGTGCAGTGCAGATCAACAGTGTAAGTATGAATTTGAATGTGAATATGTACAGTGAGAAATAACATGAATGCTGCCAAAAAGAGCATTTTCATGGTATGCGTGGCGCTCTGTTGGCACAGATTCTCCCCCACCTGTCATCTGGAGTCTGATGGCAAGCCAACCTGTGACAACTGTGCCCCCGGATACTCTGGCAGACGCTGTGAAAGGTAGGCCCCCCCCCCCTCTCCTTAATTTTCTGCTTTTCCTTTTCCAATCTTTCTTCCTCTCACGGTCGTCTGGACAGTGTTTTGGGTTACTGGGCCGGCAGGCAGCAAGGCGGTAGCACCCAGTGGTTTGATTCGCAGGAAAAGGGATATAAGCATGTGTGTGGTTTGCATCTCTTGTTTGTTTTGGTTTTTTTTTCCCCCAGCAGTTGTGATTCAGTGTCAGTCCAGGGATGGGAGACACAAATTGGTGCCACCCATTCAGGATGTTTTGTACTGTGTGCTGTTTCTCTAGATCTGCTGGTTTGCAAAATGTAAGGTCATCCCTGCTGTGGTAGAATAATATATCTTTGTTATAGGTTATGGGGCCTTTGGTGGTACTGATTATGTCATCACTCAGATTTTAGTGTTTGTGGATAAGACATTTTCCAAAAGTGGAATGTATATGCTGAGGAAACCTTAATTGTAGTCTACTTTAGATCCTTCTCTTGCTTTCTTCTTTTCTTTGCTTTACCTCCATTCTCGAGGGGGCTTTCTGCTTTCCGCTTTGCTGGTAACGAAAATTTCAAGGTGTTGGCTCAAGTGATTTCTGTCTGTGCACAGACAATATATAATCAACGACATAAATGTAGAAGTGGCATTTATGAGGACTCCTATCTGGCTAATCAATCTTTGCTGCGCCGAGGGCAAAGATGACGAGGTGACTTGGGTGTAAGATGCAACTTATAAATTATTTACTCTTTGAACGTCTCTGACTGCATCATACCTGATTCTACTGTTTTGACATTAAGAGAAGAGATGCCGTCTGCAGACAGTTGTGGGGACCCCTTCCTGGACAAGCAAATAGAGGGCCTCCTACCTGTGGTATGTGGAGTTGAAGCGGTATTAAATTACAGCTGGGAGAAAGAGACGGTATCGTATGGCAGTGGAGATGATGACGAGGCCACGACGACAACCATCTTCCCTCCTTGGACCATATTGTCTGCAGCAGCTCACCATCGCACCACTCGTTCCACTACAATACATGTGGTGGGCAATGTTTCAGTCACCCCCAACCGATCAGCGACTAGACTCCCACCACGCTTCACCCCCAACCCCCAGATCAGAAACTCCAACTTCCAGCAACTCCTCCGGATTCACCTGAACGCCTTCAACCAACGCCTCACCATGCTGGAAAGAAACACGCTAGACATGAAGGAGAGCATGCACAATATGGAGCACCAACAGATTCATCTCAGCTCCCAGCTGGAGGAGCTCATCACTATCCAGTCAGCTGGGGAGAAGAACAAGAAGGTTAGCGAGCTGGAGAACAGCTACACGGACATGGACACCCGTCTGGGCAGACTGGAGGGAAGGCTGGAGATCCTGATCGACGGCTTCACTGCCCTCGCTCAGGAGATGAACAAAATGAAACGTGGAAGACACGTCTCCCGATCGCTACAAGAAAAGAGGGCTCTGCCTTCACTCACTACAGTCAGAGTGATACCCACAGAGATGCCTTTCACCAGCAGAGCCACAGTGCCCAGAAGCATACCTACCCCAGGCCTTTCTGCAAACAAAGACACTGCTGCATCTCGCAAAGCCAGAAAACTCAAATCAGCAACCACCACAACACCAGTGAAGACTACAGTCACATCCAAAAGTCTCGTCTCAACAAGGTCAACAATGACGTTTAGGACCAACCTAAGTAAACCGAAGACAACTTTGAAATCGTATTCTAAAGCTACAGTGAAGCCTAAAACGAAAAGGCCTGAAGGCAGGTCGTCTGCTGGGACAGTGAAGCGTGTTTTTCAGCCAAAGAAACTAAAGCAAGTTGAAGAAACAATTACAACTTTTCAACTGGTGCCACCGTCTTACAAAACAAGGCCATCAAAGCCTGGCCAAGCCAATAAAAAGGGATCTTTATCTGCCATTGGACATAAGAAGGCGTTTAGATCAGACGCGCCAATTACAAAGAAGGTTCAGGAGAGTGGAAAGCCTTCAGAAGGCAATTCAAAGAATGTGTCAAAAAAGAATTCTGCGAAGAAGACGGTCTCAACCACAAAACCCACGAGGGTTACCACTGCAAAGAAATCTAAAACAACAGCTAAAAGGACAGCGATTACTGCTGGACGCAAGGCTACTACTGCAAAGAAGTCTAAAACAACAGCGAAAAGAAAATCAAGTCCCCCTAAAACCAAGGTGTCTGTTGTGAAGAAAGTAACTAAAAAAAAACAGCAGAAGAAAGAGCAGAAAACTACTCAATCTGGTATTTTGGAGCTACTGCGGCTCTTACAAGGAGATCACAAGTCTGCAAAGTGGAAAAAGAGTACGGATGGTTCTCTTCATGTTGTTGTGGGAAGGCTGGCCATTCCTATCAAAATTATCCCTGATGAATAGTGTTTTTTAATTTTTTTAATTTAAATTGGTCTTTTGTGTATATCTCTATTCTCTGATCCTGGTATTTATGTCTGTTACACGTTAATGTAACTTAATGAAGGGACTAATTGTACACCATTGTGTTGTTTTAGAGAGACTTTTTAAATATTTGATGCCATCCTGAAATGATTATACTTATTACTTTTACGGTGTGTTTTATTACAATCAGAACAGTTGCTGTGCTATGCTATGAAGAGTTAGCTTAGCAGTAGTAGGCTACCTCTTTGTGTATAAATGTGTCCATTGTGTTATGGCCAGACTACCTCACATTTTACACCCGTCCCCATCAATCTTGTTTTCTGCATTCCTGTGGGTATGTTTCATTGGTGTTTCTAATGCGTTTTATATCCTAAAAAAGTCCACCTTCCACCTCCATGTCACTCTGATCCTCAACAAGTTCACTTTTAGGGAATTCTTTAGAAGATTGGTTAAAATATAATATGTCAAAGGTAAAGAACCAGTACATGAGAAACAACTAACTAAGGATGGGTTAAATGCAGAGAATACATTTCGTTGCACTCTGTGCAATGACAATAGATTGAATCCAATCCAATCCAAAGACTAACAATCTAACATCCAGCTGGTGGTGTTACATGCTGCAATAATAATAGTATGCATCATTCTGAAAAGGTTAGAGGAGCAAACCAAACATATGTATTTCTTATTCATTCATTGAGCAGTAATGAAGCCTTCCCCAATAATGGATTGCCCAAACAAATTCAAAGAGACACATATGGTCCCCAGAGGATGAATTTCAACGGTTTTGGTGATTCCCTGGCTCTTCACTTAGCACGACCAGCAGGTCAAAGAGCAATCAATCAATACTTGGCTTATGACCAATTCAATGGTAAAACTATGTCCCATCAGCCTCAGCTGTACGTTGTAGCCTACTCTTTCTAAATGGTAAAGCATGTTAGCATTGGCAGTATGTTAGCACAGCTGTGCTGGCGAATAGCATCACAGAGCTGCTAGCATAACGGTGGACTCTTTCTGGTGGATTAAACAGCAGCTCACCAACTCAAGGCCAGTTAGATTATGAGGCATCTTGGTGAAAGGTCAACATTATGAACTGTAGTTTTGAAGGCCATATGTTCAGCCAAAGCAATACGAAATTCCTCATGTACCTGATGATAGTTTTGCCCAATTGTGGCACTAGAAGAAAGGACGAAGGCCCCTTAAAACAACCGGATTCATCTTGTGGGGATCATTATCATCCACAGTAAATTATACGTGGCTACCTTTGCAGCAGTTGTTGGGACCAAAACATGAATAGCTGACAACCATATCATCAGCATTGAGAGAAATTTAATGAATGTAAAAGACACCGTTTTCAAGATCTTTTGACACATTTTTGGGGGGAATTAAAGTTGAAATTGTTTGTAACAAAAATATTTTTATTTTAATGTGATGTGATGTTAAACTAAATTGTTTGTAATTTAGTATTTATCATGAGCTGAATGTACGTTCTCAATAGCCTTTAGTTATGAACACATATCATTTTTCCATGACCATATATCGATTTTTATGTATTTTGTATTCGCCAATATAATGACATTAATCCTTATCTTTAAATTTATAAAACAAGACTGACTGGAGGGACTGAGTTAACCATTCCTTCAAAACTACTGTACGTCTTCGAATTAGTTTGTATAGTTTCCCAAAGCCAGTTCATAGCATGGAAGTCCTCTTGTTGACTGTTGACCGGCGGACCTGCCAGAGGACAGGTGAGGTAAGACTGACAGCAGCTGCTTTCAGGGCAACGTGCACAGATTGGGGTTGGATAAGTCTTTGCTCTGGTGGCAGTGGCGTTGTTTGCTTGGATTGAAGGCATATTGCTTTGCTATGCCCCAATATCAGAATTAACTTTACTCATTAGCAGCTCAGCGTCCTCTTCTACCTCTCTTTATGTCACGGCTGTCTGTACTCACCTCTGCTTTGTTCTGTTACCAGTTCTATAGTTGTGAAGCTTTTTGGAAATGTGGTGGTATTTTCTCTTTTACGGTTTCTGTTCCTGTACAAAGGTTTCAGCTGAATCACACTCATGAGAGATGGAATCAACATCTGAGCCATGTTGAACTTTTTAGCTGTGGCTGTGCTTCATCCATCTCCAAGCAATATTTCATGACCTTTATCTCTGGGAAAACTGTTTATGTTCAGTGCAAAAACTGGGTGTGTCTATAAAACTAGTGCATAGTGCAGGTATGAGTACTTAGTGGATGGAATAACAGAATTGTTTGTACGTCCTTTGTCTGAATGACTCATTCCTTTGTTGGTGGTTAAGGGCTGTCTTGGGTCAAGAAGACTCCCCCAAAGACGCGATTCATCAAATGTATCACCTATTGCCGACTTCCCAGCTTCCTGCCTCATTGTTCTTTGGGTTGAGACTTGTATTCTCCCTGTCTGAAAATATTTACTCAAACACATTTTCTATTTTTGTTTCAGATGTGCAGCAGGATACACTGGCAACCCACTGCTTGGACAGGGATGCAGTGTTGGCAACAATGAAGTCAACGGTACATACTGTCTTTGAAATCAAAAACATGGCGGATGTTGTTCCATCTTCTGGATTGTTTTATATCTTTAAAAAAGTGACAAACAGGACACTCATTTCATTAATCTGTATTTAACAATGTTTCTTTCAATCAAGAACATGTACACATTGTAACCACCTGGTCTACTGTCCCGTTCAGGTAACTGCTATAACTGTGACCAAAAAGGAAGTGACGGATGCAATGGTGGTGCGTGCCGCTGCAAGGTGATCAAACAATTATCATTTGTATCTTTTGTTCCCACCTCCAACGCAGACTAGAATGGACTGATTTCCCCGTGTATCTCATTATTTATTAATGTATTGCAGATGAACGTCGAGGGCCCGTCTTGCTCCAGCTGCAAATCTGGAACCTTCCACCTCAGCCAGGAAGACAAAGATGGCTGCCTGTCGTGTTTCTGTATGGGCGTCACTCAGCAGTGCTCCAGCTCGACCTACTACAGAGACATGGTGAGGCACAGAAGGACATGGCAACAGCACAATGGTTTATACCTCTGAACAACCAACTTAAATACACAGTGTGTTCTGAATAAAGCAACTAGCGGCAGCAAAGATCATATTAAGTGTGTTCAATATCTATTCCATAGCGGGAATATGTGTGTGATCTATATTCATTAAGTCGGTTTAAAGTTGCCCTCATCAGGCCATCTTTAAGTGGCTCTAAACCAGTGAAATCACATCCATTGGCGATGTTTGCCACACAGGTTGACTGATTTCTCCCAAC
Source organism: Liparis tanakae (assembly GCA_036178185.1). NCBI lineage: Eukaryota > Metazoa > Chordata > Actinopteri > Perciformes > Liparidae > Liparis > Liparis tanakae. Next base: position 8,748,914 of record CM070097.1, read on the forward strand.
TATGTGATTATTTCTGCAGATCTAGCCTCTCTTGAGTAACTGCAAAGATAGCCTACATGTTGTCTCATGTTGACATGTGAAATAAATACGGCCACATTTATACACAGGCAACTAGAAAAGACCGCTTGATGGGTCGGGAAGCAAACCGGTTTAAGTGCTGCGATCGACCAGTATAGTCAACAGATAGAGTATCAAGAAATACTGAAACTTATAACGGCACTTCAATTCAATTCAATTTGGTTTATTTGTATAGCCCAATTTCACAAATTACAAATTTGACTCGGAGTGCTTTACAATCTGTACACATAGACATCCCTGTTCTAAAACCTCACATCGGATCAGGAAAAAACTCCCGAACAACCCTTCAGGTGAAAAAAGGGAAGAAACCTTCAGGAGAGAACAGAGGAGGATCCCTCTCCAGGATGGACAGGTGTAATAGATGTAATGTGTACAGAAGCACAGATTTAGAGTTAAAATACATTCAATGAATATGACAGAGTGTATGAATAGTTGGTAGTAGGCATAGTCCAAGATGGAGACCTCCACAATCCATCAGGCAGATGGAGGTAGATAGGAGGAGTGGGCGGAGTCTCAACAGTGAGCTTGTTATTTATAGTATTTTATTTGAACTGCATCTAACTGTACGTATGCACTCTTGCAGGTGTCCTTAGTCTTTTCTCCAGGAAACTTCCAGGGATTCGCTCTGGTGAACCGCCAACGCACCAACCGTATCGCCACAGGTTTCACCGTGGAGGTTTCCACTGAAGGCACTCAGCTGTCCTACACCAACTTTGATTACCTGGGACAGGAGCCTCATTATTGGCAGCTTCCAGAGCTCTACCAGGGAGACAAGGTCAGTATCAAAGAGCACCTACAGCAGCGTAATCAGTGGCCCAAACCAGACTCTGAACTCCTTAATGCTGGATAGAAAGGGCTGAGTAGCACTCGTCAGAAACTTGTAGACCGCTTTTATTCTATTGTCTTCTTTCCTAAAACAACTTTCCTAAAACTTCAGCCAATCTTTCATTTCAAGCTAACTCTTCAAACAGATTGCCTTTTCAGTCTCTGTGGAACTTCTTTGCCTCTGTTGCTACATTTTGTTTCATCTTTTTAACTTAATGGCTTCTTTGTGTTTGCCTCTGCACTCTCTCTAGAAACATTCCTCTTTTGCTCGCACAAAGCGAGCAGAGCAGGTACAGTAATGTCAGTCGTTGGCTGTCGTGTTGTGACTGTAGTAGTGCACACACGTTTGGCATGTTTCAAAATAACTGTTGATGTTGTGTGGAATACTGAATGCCATACATTGTCCTTTTTATGTTGTGCATATTCATTTTGATGATGTAATCACTCCTGTGCTTATTGAAGCGTATCAGAAGGATTGTGTTCTATAGCAACGTATGCAGTTTGCAGCTGAAGGTGACCACTAAGTGTCTCCTTTAGATTGGACCGCTCACAACACAGTGCATACTGCACACAGAAATTGTGTTCTGCTCTACATCACATGAGCAATGTAAACGGATTGATGATTAATGATCCATTAAAGAACTTCCTACTGATTAACTTTGCTGGAATAACACTGCCATAACACTCCCAAATACCATCAGCTCAGTGGTAAGGAAAGTGATCAAAGAGCTGACTTCATTCACATCAATAGAGTGACTCTTAGTCACGAGAGGAGAACGAAAGAAGAGTGCTTTTATCTGGATCCGAATGGCATCCACAAAGCCAAAAAAGCTAGCCAGGTATTTGGTATGAACTGCACCATAGATTGTGATAATGAAGGCGGCACTCACATGTCTAATGGGCATAACTGATGCACAAGTGTTTCTGTTAATAGAAACTAACACGCTGAGACTTTGTGGCCATCTATGGAAAATAAATCCCCTCCGTACATCGACGTGGCAGCAGCATGACGCATCACCTTGGTGTCATGAGGGATCACTGAGCAGGAGCATGCTGTCAGACTCTAGATTTGCATGTGTGTGAAACACAAAGAGGTCAGAGCTGGTATGCAAAGTCTCAGGAAAGTTACTACAGTGCAAGACGTTGGTGATTTGTGTGTTTTTTTATCGGTGTGATTCGGCTGTTTGGAAGTATTCCTTCAGCAGGGCCCAAATGATGTTTGTCAAGCACATCATGGACTAAAAAGCATGATTTTAATTTCTTTCATTGATCTATGTATATGTACCTGGTGGGAGAGCTTTATTCTAAATCCTGTCTCTGTTGTATTGGCTATTACCGTGGTTACTTATCTTCTGTATGTCCGCTACTCCACTTTCCGCCTCTCCAGGGTGATGTCAGACAGTTGGATGATGAGGTCTGGGCGCTCTTCTCTAACTTCTCCAATGGACAAGCTGGTTCCTCTCGATTCTTTCCCTCCTCCTCTAAATCTTCCTCCTCTTCTTCTTCTTCTTCTTCTTCTTCTTCTTCTTCTTCTTCTTCTTCTTCTTCTTCTTCTTCTTCTTCTTCTTCTTCTTCTTCTTCTTCTTCTTCTTCTTCCTCTCGGATCCCAACTTCCTCCTCCTCGTCCTCCTCTCGGTGGTCTTTGCGTAACCTGAGCCCCCCTTCTTCTCCGTCTGGTATGTCCTCTTCAGTTAGACCAACCAGAGCCCAGCTTCCCTCCCCAGGCCGCTCTCCCCATCTGCAGGTACACTGTCAGAGATTGCAAGATGTGTAGCAGTCGTTTTGTATCTTGGTAATATTCTTGACCCCTGGTATTTCTCTTTGGGTGGCTGACCCTGCTGTAGATCGGACAGAGCAAGAACTCAGTGAGCAAAACATTTGCTCGTGCTTCTGGGGGCAGCAACAAGGTAGACCTGGCATGTGACGGATTCCATGTCTCGTCTCTGTGACGCTGTCTCTGATAGTAAAGCTTTTTCAAAGTGAACCAACTGTCCTCCGTTTGTCCAGGGCAGTTAACAGGGTTCGTACGGTCATGGAAAACCTGGAAAAGTCATGGAATTTTAAAATGGTCATTTCCAGGCCTGGAAAAGTCATGGAAAAATCACAAATCACATAAATCACAAAAGTTTTGGAAAAGTCATGGAAATGTGTTACAATCACGTGTTACAATCACATTTATGCCGAGTTTTAAATAATTCATGTTTTTGAAAGGAAGACTCAAATTATAAGCCAAGTCCAAACAGATTTGCAAATAAAGGATAATAGTTTGATTAAAAGAATAAACATTTATATAAGTGTTTCTAAGAATAAACATGTATAGTAATGTTTATTCTTTTAATCAAACTATTGTTTCTCATTTGTTTCATTTAAGGTATTTTGTATGCTTTGTAATTCACATTGTTTGAATACTACATTTTCAAAAAGTCATGTACACACCGAGATTTCAGTTTGGTCATGGAAATTTGGTTTAAAGTCCTGGAAAAGTCCTGGAATTCCACTGGTCAACATGTGTACGAACCCTGAGTTAATGTTTAGCTTAAAAACTCACAAGAGCAGATATAATACAAAAATTATATGAATTTAGTTTACCAAAGAATGTATAATTCACACCGCTCCAGTGCTTGGCTGGGTGGTATTCTCCATAGTAAAACACGTAGCTCTCTCTCAGTGCTGGCACTGTAATTGTCCACTTGAGGAGAACTTTGGTTTTACAAGGCTCTGTCATTATGGGATGTCTGCGTTACAACAGCCTCTTACTGAGGCACAGGTTCATTTTCAAATCGTTGACAGGTGTTTCAGTCATCATAGAAGGCACGGTGTGACTTGTATGTTGTCTTTAATAGCGTGCATACTTAAGAACATGTTCTTCAGAGTCCACCTGAATTTCACATATTTGTCCCGATATTCTTATCGTGCTTTACTCTTCGGCATGCTCTTTACCTGCTCGTACTCCTCCTCTGTCTGCTTATTATTTGAGTCTTCCTGACTCTCTCCTTCTGTGCTTTATTCTGTTATGCCTTTCCTTCCTCCTCTGCCTCTCAGTACTCTCTGGTCTACAAAGGTTTCAGCTTACACCAGGACGGTCTGCTCTACTGGCAGCTCCCAGAGCAATTCACAGGGGAAAAGGTAACTGTGAGAATTTTGGGGGACGTCCCGTCCTGACCATAGGTCAACCCCGAGAGGTCACAGAAAAAACTGCACCCGTAGTATCCTCCAGCCTTTCCCATGCCCTTCAGCCCCCATCCTCATACTCCCTTCTATCCAGTCGCTCACATGTCCAGCCGACCTTCCTCCACTATAGGACAGTAAGGATCAAACAACACGGACAACTACTGAAGGAGTTCTAACACAAACCATAAACTGCAACCTACCAAATAGTCAATAGTGCACTTAAACTTGGATATCTTTTGTAAAAAAGACATAGTACATTACAGTAGGGTATCCAACGAAAGTCTCTACAATGAGAAAACACGGCTGATGACGCCGGGGGCTTTTCTCTTCCCAGTTAAACTTTATTCGACTGTTGCCGTTCACTCTCATTGAAACAATTACAAACAGCTTACAGAGGTCGATCAGGGCCTTAGAGAGGCGTGTGCCATGTTATCATGACAAGTGTAAGGTTGTTTATACTCCACTCACACTGCATGTTTTACATACAATTAGAAAAAGAAACTTAACATATCCCTTACTACTCTTTGGTTTCACCTGCTTGCCTGTCTTCAATTTACGGTGTAGAGTTAAATGTAGGGTTAAAAATAATAATACAAGAAGTTATATAATTGTCTTCTGTGTCTTTAACGGGACACTCCGGTGATTTAGTATTGCACTTGTAAAAAGTTAAGGGGCTAAGAAGTGAACAATAGAAAACAAACAGCTAAAGTTGAAGCAGCAGAAGCCAGGATATCCTGACCATGAGTCTCTAGAATGGGTCAAGCTCCAAAAAGCTTGAATCTGACTATTCCCATAGTGCACCTGGATAGCATATTGCATTAGAGCCTGCCACATCACATAAAAGCCAGTCTGTAAAAATGGGTTCCAAGAAGTGATTTAAAAGAGTTGACTGATTCTGCAAGCCTTATCTTCTCAGGCGGGTCGTTCCCCGGCCGAGGGGCCCTGACGGCAACATCACCGTCACCTTTAGTTTTCAGCCTGGGCTGTGGAACAGCCAGAAGGGCCCCACCTGAGGATCTAAGGCTGCTATGACTATGAGATCATTACCGTTATTTTTCTAAGAATTAAATACTCCCCTCCAGAGCCATGGCCGACATTTACAATCAATCACTTCCATAGGCTGAATAATACGCCCCGTGACGGTAAATGAAACGCGTTAACGGTTACCGCAACATTCACATGTCCAAAGACGATTGCTCCTTCACATCCTTCTAGGACATCGGATTTGACGTTACTGTACAATCTGTGTTGCTCTGACAAAACACCTGGCATTCATTTGAGCTCCATTTGATGTTTCTGTTTCATCAAGGCATTTGCAGGATAGTTTGACCTGGCAAAAGATCTGAAGCCTCTCCCTTGCTAACCTTGTCCTAGGTGGGTTCTTACGGCGGCAAGATTAAATACTCCATCTCCTATGTGGCCGGTCCAAGAGGAACACTGCTTGATGATGGCGACGTCCAGATTATTGTGAGTAGATGCCGTCACGCTGATTCACTGTTTTCTCCCATGGTCACAAGCGCGAGCAGCTGTCACTGACCGCTCGGTGCTGTTGCTGCAGGGTAACGACATCACTCTGGTAGCTCGTCAGCCCTGGCAGAGAAGGCAGCTGGGCAGCAGGGAGACCAACCAGTTTGAGATCGTCTTCAAAGAGGTGAGTGGCCCGTCACAACACGTGTTGGAGTGATCCATGTCTGTAAATGCCTTCTGGCGTCTTCCATCACATTATTTGTTTATCCCTCGTGTTACCTTTGGGGTCGATTTGACCCCATTCAATGTTTCTTAATTTATTGTGGACAACTGGGAAAACATGAAATTAACACAATTATATGTTTTCAATGTCCTGTACACAACTTCTACGCATCAATTTGACCCCAGGTTGTTTTTCACTGTGTAAAAAATACAAGAAATATCAACTTTTTTATTTAAAAGGCTATTTAGGTAGTCAAGAAACAAACATAAAGTACCTGACACTTAAGCTAGAGAAACAATATTAATTCTACTAGTTTTCTGGAGGCTTTATTTGCTACGGTCAAATTGGCCCCATGGGTAAAATATATTTTTTAACGTAACAGGAGGGTTAAATCAATAATGACTGTTTTTGATTTCGGATTAAAATACAGACAATTAAATAACACATGTGCTCTTACTGCATGAGAAAAGCCACGGCTTTCATTTTATCTCGCAGGAAAACTGGCGTCGTCCTGACGGCATGCCCGCCACCCGAGAGCACCTGATGATGGTGCTGGCCGATCTGGATGACATCCTGATTCGAGCATCCTACTCCACTGAGATGCGGTCCTCCAGTATCTTCGATGTCAGCATGGAAGTCTCAGTGCCAAACTACAGCGGCTTGGCTCAGGCCGTGGAGGTGGAGCAGTGCCGCTGCCCACCTGGATACAAGGGACTGTCTTGCCAGGTGAAAATCTGAATGGTTGACTTCACTATAACAGGGTTCGTACGGTCATGGAAAACCTGGAAAAGTCATGGAAAAAACATAAATCATAAAAGTTTGGGAAAAGTCATGGAAATGTGTTTCGATCACATGTTCATTTACGCCAAGTTTGAAATAATTAATATGTTTTTTAAAGAAACACGCTCAAAATATAGGCCGGCGTACGCTCTCAATACGGCAAATTTACAAAATTTTTCATGTTTATACCGAGATTTCAGTTTGGTTATGGAAATTTGGTTTAAAGTCCTGGAAAAGTCATGAAAAAGTCCTGGAAATCCATCGGTCAACATGTGTAAGAACCCTGCTATAAGCGATACAGGAACATTGTCCTTCATTCAAATGCGTATCGTTGTCCGATTGTCTTCAACCCATTTTGTTTCTTCAAGGACTGTGCACCTGGGTACACTCGCACTGGAGGAGGTTTATACCTGGGCCATTGTGAGCTCTGTGAATGCAATGGCCACTCTGACTCCTGCCACCCCGAAACTGGCATCTGCACGGTACGACACACTAGATTAGCGTACGGCTGACATTTGTCACGTTAGATAAAAGCGTCCTGTGATGGGCAGATCTATACACAAGGTATGTTTCCTTTTTCAGAGCTGCCTGCATAACACTCAGGGTGAGCTCTGTGAGCAGTGTGCGTCCGGCTTCTTCGGTGACCCCACTGTTGGCACTCCGGAGGACTGCCAGCCCTGCGCCTGCCCTCATAATGACCCAGACAACCAGTGAGTACTGGTACCTCGACCAAGTCTTCACATTCCAGCTCCATTAATAGCTCAAGACTCTGTGTACGGCTCCTTTGCGCTGGTTCACACAGCAAATTCTACTGTCTTGTAAATTCTGGAGTTGCTTTTCCGTTATTGACTTACTTCTTGCCAACTAACAAGAAATATTATATATTTATTTTCCGACTGAAATTGTGAGGTTTTTTTTGATCCTACGGACTTTCTGCTCAACAGTTCATCTTGTGTGTAACTCTTGTCACAGGTTCTCCCCCACCTGTGAGAGCCTTGGAAATGGAGGCTACCAGTGTACTGCCTGTCAGCCTGGATACACTGGCCAGTACTGTGAACGGTAAGATCACCCTGCATGTTGTGTTGATGTGGGTCAGGACAGTTACTGAAATCATGTCATATAGTTTGTTTTGATAAATTGTATTTACCAAGTAAATACTCTAAATACTCTAAACTCTAATTTCCCATGATGGGTATTTTTATCAAATCTTAAGCTGCATAAAACATTATTATTGACTAAAGTCAAGTGCTGTTTTCAATATATTTTTTTACCATCATCAGTTGTGCTCCTGGATACGTTGGCAACCCTCAGGAGAGACGGAAGTGTCGTCCATACGATGGTAAGGCTGCAGTTCACTTAAGTAGAAGTAAGACAGAGAAGAGACGAAGCCCCCTGTTCCCAATTATAATAATAATAATAATGCATTATATTTTTATCGCCCTCTTCCTTCAAGAATCTTAGAGTGCAGAAAAAGTAATAAAACCGATTAAAACATAGTTAAAGCAACCCATAAAAAAAATGAATTCAAAGTGCAGCAGATCGATGAACATCATAGGGCCGTCCAGACATTGTGTCAGAGGTCCAACCACCACAGTCTCACTAGGCGCTGTGGGAAAAAGATTCAAGATTGTATTTATGTTCCCAAGTGAAAATAAAATATTAGTACTTGAAATATTAACCATAGCTAAATGAAAACAAAAATACATATAAGAGCATTTAGTAGTAATAAGTGGATATTTTCATTTATGCGTACTATTCCTTTAAACTTGCCCCTGACCAGGTTCGGCTGAAAACACCTGAAGAAGTCATTAGATGGGTTCCATCTAGTTCTACTTTGTGAGACCGGCATAAAAAGTCTAGCTTAATGCCAAAGCTCCCTTTATGAAATACCACTTTTATGCCATTCAGCTGATGTTTTAGAAAGTATTCCTGATTAATTTGTCATGACCTTTGCACTTTGCAGCTGCAGCCTCCCTGGTGGTGAAGGTTTACCCAGAGAAGGTCCTGTCGTCCCACGGTGGCTCTGTCACTCTCCGGTGTCAGGTGTCCGGCTCTCCCCCGCACTATTTCTACTGGTCGAGAGAGGATGGACGATCTATCTCCAGCACTGCTGACAGACGCAGACAAGGTAGGGCCAACCCTTCAACCACATGGCCACAACAAGGATAAATAAGCATTTCCTGTAGAGCCAAAAAATCCCTAAAATGTCATTAAATTGATAGACAAATGTATGTTTGAATACAAAACCTGTGGATCATCTGTGTGTGCAGGAGCGGAGCTGTACTTCCCCAACGTCCAGCCGAGTGACGCCGGAGTCTATATCTGTACCTGCAGAGACCAGCGCAGCACCAACAGGAGCCACGCTGAGATCGTTGTCACAAGTGTGTACGGTCTCGCTGCAACACGAGCAAATAGATGTTTCCCTCATGTTGCTGAGTGCAGCTCACTTAATACAGACCATCTGTGGTTCCACACATGGGTTTGCTTATGCACAGATTATGTGAGACCTCATTCTTTATTTTAGTTGACTGCACTGTGGTGCAGGCTGCATATTTAAAGTTTATAAGGTGCTCGTGTAAGATCGTTGGTATAAGAGCGTAACAGAGCTGGCAACATAAGTTTTTTCTTGTTATTGCTTTTCTAGTTAATTTGAAATTGTTTCTTTTAATACGTTACGGTGATAAATGGCTTGCATCTAATGTTGAGCAGACTGGGTTTGATTAGGAGCTTCATTTTTAAATTTGGACAGAATGGCTGCAGTCGATGAAGAAAAGGCAGCAGGAATAACTAAAAGTGCAAAGATGTAATTATAAGTTTAGATGTTCACAGGGTCGCCTGGAGGTGTTGATCAGTTTTCTTTTATTGTGTGTTTTGTAAAACACTAATTGCATTTATAACCATTCAGTATAAACTAATTATCTTGTTGCATTTCACCAGGTGTCCCGTCCAAAGCCATTGAAGTTACAATCGAGGAGCCCAAAGCGCAGACTGTCAGGGTTGGGTCTACCATCAATTTTATCTGCACTGCGAAGAGCAAGGTAACCCTGGATAATAATCTTAGTATGGAATAGTTCAACATTTGGGGAAATGCGTGTATTTACTTTCTTGCAGAGAGTAGCTGGCAGCTGCTTAGCTTAGCTTAGCTTGGCTTAGCTTAGCTTAGCTTAGCTTAGCTTAGCTTAGCTTAGCTTAGCTTAGTTAAAGACCTCTCATTGAAACCCACTGCTGGTTGCCCGGCTTCTTCTTGGTGATAAAAAGACTCCATGACCGTACCTGTAAAATCACAAGTTGTGTTTACACTTTAATTTTTGTATAAATCAAATAATCAAGACATAGGGAGTTAATTAGGAGCCTTGTGGTTGCTGGTAAGCTAAGCTAACGGTCTCCTGGCTCTAGCTTCATGTTTAGCATACAGACTTGAGAGAGGTACTGACTACTCTATTAATCTTTTCAGCCAGAAAGCGAAAGGAGAAATATAATGTCAAACTGTTATTTTAACATTTGACTCATGTATTATTTTTTTAATTATTAAAATGATCTAGACATGCGGTTCACTTCACTTCAGTGTATATATGATATAAAGCACATGTGGCCACAACTAGGGTGACCCTACCACAACGCTGTAAGCAAATACAACAGAACCTTTAGTAATTTCTTAAAAAAGTTTGCAAAACAACAAGAGTGTTCGGTCCCATGTTTGAGATCGCATGCGTCTTGTGATTGGTGTGTTTTGCTCACCTCACAGTCCCCAGCCTACACCCTGGTGTGGACACGGATGGGTAACGGGAAGCTGCCCAACCGGGCCATGGACTTCAACGGCATCCTGACCATTCAAAACGTCCAGCCCGAGGATGCAGGCGTGTACGTTTGCACCGGCTCCAACATGTTTGCCATGGACGAGGGCAATGCCATCCTCTACGTGCCAGGTTCGTGATCCTCGGCACCGCATCCCATTACTCATCACCCCCCCAGCTACCCTACCAGCTCTGGCTCCCGTCGTTTCCCTCACCTCAAACTCCCAAACTCCCCTCAGGCTTGCGATGGTGCATGCGCCTCTGTTTTACCGCATCTGTCGCCATGCACTACAAACACTCATCTTTGGGTTAACAGCATAATACGCTTGCCGTTCTAACTCCCAATGCTTTCGCCTTCTGCTCTCAGATACCAACATAAATGCTGTGTCTTATTATCATACTGCCAAGCTATTCTTGCTGCCTTTTTTTTTACTTGCTGCTTTGTATGTCTCTGATCAGTATATATGAAGAAATACAGCTTGTGGGTTTGGTGACACTTAAACTGTAGTATACCAATTTTATGGGGTCAAGTATGCAGTTTCAGACTCAACTAATGGGCTCTCGAAATAATTACACATCCATTACACTTAATTTTAATGAGCGTTCTTTCAGCTCAGTGATTTGTGGGTAATGCTTTCCTCCAACACTCTACTAAGGCTACTGCAGATTTTTTCTGTCCTTTTTTTCCACATGGGTTGAATTAATTGGTGGTGGTTCGGTTGCTCCGTGGTCACTGGTACCATTGCTGGTTTCTGCTCTTCGAGGTTTCACTAGCAGGGTGCTGGATTCTGGTGTCTTACACTTTGGGCTCCTGGGGCCACTCCCTGCCTGAGCTGTAGCGTATAGTGATGAGGAGGAATGTGGATGCCACCATTGGTGCCAAGTGACTCTGTGACTGCCATTCAAAGAGGACTTTAGTGTATTTGGAAGAGAAGTAGGAAGAACCCATGCACTACCCCTGATTACTTTGTATTGTTCGACTCTAATACGCAGTATTCCTTCCGGAAATGCTGCAACGTGGTGCTATTAGCCATGCAGTTGGTTGAACATGTGGTTGGATTTGTGTTGTTATACTGCTGTAATATCACTCCTTCATTCCTTTAGTTTCTTCACAAGTCGGTCTTGTTTGTATCAATTGTTACTTGTCAGATTAAGTACGTAAAATATTTTTTATCGTAAAAAAAGAGATTCTGTAATCCTAATTTTGTCAAAAATCATCTCAAATTGTATATTATGGTATTTCAATTTACATCCAGTCAATGTTGCTGGCGCATCTTTTTTTTTTGATTGACTGAAATGTGTTATCCTGAAATGTTTCCATGAAATCAAATACATCAGAAATGTTAGAATTTGCTATGTGAATGCAATTACCTTGCATGATGTGTGTTTACATTTAGGCAATTTCAAGTGTTTTTATAAGAACATATTTTTATATATATATCTCTGAGAATATCTTACACTTACAGGTCACATTTAAAATCTTTTTTCATCGTTTGATCTTCATTACTTTACAATGACTGCATTAGCTTAATTTTTTCATTCATTATTCAAAAGATATATGACTGGTAATATACCCAAAGGTGCTTCTGTAAAGAGTTTTTTTTTACATTTCTTTTTAAAGAATACCCATCTGATGTACTGCACACATGTCACATTGTAATGTATTTATCTTAACTGTGAAAATATTTTGTGTAAAAGAGCAAATTGATTAAAATAATGACAATTGATCGAAGTGATTTGCCAATTCATGGATCTGTATCACTTATATATATTACCTTGATCAAGTCAGAATAACCACAAGCTGTGTGTTGGCTTCCTAACAGCTGGAATAGAACTAGTGTCCCAATGTTTAAAACTGCTTTTTGCTACTAACCAGCATGTCTCATGTGTGGCTACACGCGGAATAACTCCATCTCTCCTTGTGCTGCTGCACAGTTCTCATAGTCGTGATCTTTGTTCCTCTACGTGTGTTTGTGTATCTTGATTTTGAATCCACAGCATTTTGGAGATTTTTTGTCTTTGGTTGGTGTAAAGTGTGAGATAAGCGTGAACTTGTTACAAGCAAATGGATATTCTAACCAACATACTTCAATTCACGGTGATCTTCATTTTCTCAATAAATATACACCAGGTAAGTGTTTATACATTGAATAAACTGATTGGCACCTTCATGATCAAAACAATTCTAAATGGTAAAAGTACCGTAAGTGCTTGATGTCAAGTTGGTGGAAGTTTAATTCAATTTCACGATTTCTTTTTTGTGCATGTTTTCCATGATGTGTGTGTTGTTTTTGGAACTAATTAGACAAAACCAGACACAGCCCACATTTGGAGATAAGTGTCTCTGGGAGAGGTACATTTCCTGCTAACCCCGAAACCTGACCTATCAGTTTACCTGTCCATCCCCCCTCCTCCCCTCCCTTCCTCCCACAACTCCAGAGGCCTCACAGACTCAGATGTTTTACACAGCCTATGAAATGTTTGAAGGACATGGAAAGCGTAAGTCCGCATGGGCATGGTTTCCTTTCTGCCGGGCTCCCTGGAGGGACCGGCCTCTCCCTCTCTGTGTCTTGCATGCACTCATCATCCTCAGCATGGATATACTGGTGGCCAGTTAGCGCCCATGTACAATCCACCAAGCAGCATCTTCAGAAACTCTCAACGAACATGAGTGGCCAGAGCCTCTGTGCTGACTTGTTTGTTAGCAATCGTCTTAAGTTGACTTTCAAGCGAAAGATGTATATATGTTTTCAGTATATTAGTATATATTAGTATATTTTAAGTTCCTGTCATATTAAAGAGTCAAAGCTTGGATTGTACATGAGCATTACTGTCTCCTACCTTGCTCTCTGGGTTCATCGGGGGTCATTACTTCAGGAAAAAGTGCTTCTGCATTCTAAGGGCAACTCCTCATGAATGTCGAGTCAGTAGTAGCCATCATTTAAAAAACAATCACTCTCAGTGTTTTACAGTAATTATAGGCCTAAACATAGAAATATATATTTTTCCAAATGCATTTAAAACACAAGGAATCTTATTTATTAGGAATATTAATGATATATTTAAAAAAATCTGTAAAGCAAAATGAAGAAATCACTTATTGCTTGCATTAAATCAGCAAGTTTAAACTCTAAAAAGGACATTTGACTCAAATGTCTTTTTCGGGGTGTAATTTGTCTGTTATTACATTATCACAAGCTAGACGCTTACTTACAACGTCTCCACATTCAGTGACAAGATAAGTCCCTTTTTCTTCTTTCTCTTCCCACTTCGCTTTTTTCTTTTCCTCCTCAGGAAACGTGCTATACCTTGAATTAGCCGTTATCTTGGCTTCAAACATCATACTGTGCTTAATACATCCTATCCCAACCTTATTGCATTATAGCTGAATGTGGGTAGCAGAGTCCAGTGTGAGAGGTTTCAGTGCGTCACACAGATGGACGTGGATTTAAAATAACACAGTTAATGTGATATTAATAGATGTAAATCAAATTATATAGCATACGTAATTAAGAAGTTAAAGATTTAATTAATTAAAATTATAAAATCATATTTTCATTCCTCACCTCTAGTATATCTCGGAGTATCTTTTCTACATACGTTTGTGATCCCAAGAAGCTAAATCTAATTTATTTTGAGGATCCCCTGATATTTGCTCAAGCCCAATATTTGTAATTACCACGCATTTCTGTACCCTTCGTAATTAAAAGTAATATTCCACTTAGTGATATTTTTCATTTAGTGCCATCATCTGGTCAAAATTAAACTTTTTAAAATGTAGTTTATTTTTTGCTAACATGCTAAACCAACTGGTGAACATGCTAAACATTACACCAGCTAAACATCAGTATCTTAGCTTTGTCGTTACCCTCACAGAAGTGCTGTCTAGTTCGTCCTTACAGAGCAGCTAGACGGCTGTAAACTCTTCATGTACTTGTTTAAATGTAATATTTAATAAAACATTTCCATCCACCTCGCTTTTATTGGGGCGGAGCCAAACCGACAACTCGAGATCTGGACCGATCTATCCGGACAAAACTGTCCGATAGATAGAGAGCACTAGAGGTGGTGAAGTGAGAAATGATGTGTTTCTTTAACCAGACTGAATCAACGCACTTATTTCATCCTAGAGATTTACAAAACTTTCAACCAAACTCGTTTCCAAATACTAGTATACCCACATTCAAATCATTTTCATTCTCATGTTACTCGTCTGTTCATTGTAGACTTCAGGCAGTCATGTCTGCCCTGTGCCCCGCAGAGAACAATGAAACGTCTCTGCGGCCTGTAGTATTGATGTGACCAAGGTGAGAGGGTCCCAGAGGTTTTCAGCCTGCTTAGATGGCCTCGTACTCCTCCCTCCCGACTAAAAAGAGACCTTTCTTTTGCCCTGTCGCCCTGGGATCATTCGGGATTTAATTCAAAGTCTAGCAGCCAGGCAAACTGGTGCAGACAGCAGAAAGCCCCGAGGCCATGCCAACGCCTGCCTGCCACCTCCCATCCGTTTGGTCTGCTCTGAGGCTCTAGTCTGCCAAGGGCGAGGGTGGGGGCACGGGCCCCCCCGAGTTTGATCGAATCATTATCATCAAACGCATTCCCACAGCTTAATGGAGGCCCACGCAATGGTTGTAGACTCCTGACAAGGTTTCGTATTCGCCCTTCCCCATCACACCAGTAGAGCGGTCCACATTATCTCGCTTAATTTCTCCAGCCGCCCCTGGAAAGTCGTACTCTCCAGTTTGCGCTGTGTTTGACGAGTGTTTCTCCTCCTGTCGCTCCAGAGGAAGCCCAGCCCGTGGCCACTGTCACTCCCTCCGTGCTGACTGTCCAGCAGGGCCGGCGGGCAGAGTTTCGCTGCACAGTGAGCGGGAACCCAACCGCAGCCATTGAATGGATCGGTATGACCAGTTAGTTCTCTACTTTCGCAGTGCTTGGTGCAGAGCTTGTCGAGCTACATCTAATGTCCATTCAGTGGAAAGGCCATTTAACTTTCTTCGACCTGCGGGCTTCAGTGACAAGAGTGTAACTGTGTGACCGTTGCAGGAGGTCCGGGGAACAGAATGAGCCCGAGAGCTGTTGTACGAGGTGGCGTTCTGACATTCACAGCAGTGGACCCAGCTGACGAGGGAGAGTACACCTGCAAGGCCCTGAACACTCACGGGGAGCACACAGCACGGGCTTCCCTCTTTGTCCAAAGTATGCTTTGTCTTCGAGTGAATGTTTATTACATGTTTATTACACATGTGTGTACACTTACAAAGTGGGGAGTCTTCTCTCTTTTAAAGACAACACTCCGAGTCCCCACAGTGTAAATGATCATTTAAAGTTGTTTGCGATTAGGTAACACCTGTGGTTAGGCATGTCGTGGTTAAGGTTAGCCCAGCTGGATTAAGTCTCCAGAGAGGTCTTCTAAGTCAAAGCAATGTCCTCCCCTTAAGTTAGGGCAACAAGTGTGTATGTGTGTGTGTGTGTGTGTGTGTGTGTGTGTGTGTGTGTGTGTGTGTGTGTGTGTGTGTGTGTGTGTGTGTGTGTGTGTGTGTGTGTGTGTGTGTGTGTTTGGACCTGATGAATTGTAAACACAACAGTTAACATGTTTCTAAAAACCATGAGGAGATAATCCCAGTACAGTGAGATTGTTGTTTGGAAAGTTTGAAACAACAGAATAATCTCATATCACTATTTTTAACACATGTAGATATATCAAATGAGATTAAATGCATTTAGCTCATCATTGTATTGCTTTAATCACAGACATGTCTTAATCTTCTCAAGAATGAAAATCATCAACAATAACAAACCTTTTGCTGGTCTGACTTGGTCTGGTATGACCAGTTGTTATGGGAGGTTTATAGTATCTGAGGTTGTGAGCCAATTTATTGACTTCATGATTATTTTCTATTTGTGCTAATGTAATTCATTGTTTTAGCATTTCACAGATACGATTTTGCATGCTTTTATTATATAAGAAAAGCAATAAGTACATGTTTATTACAAAAGTAATAGGTTAGTAAACAACTGAACTTAATGAACTGTCACGCATAATAAGCGGTAGGCTGTGGTGGGTATTTTTTTGCATTTTTGATTAATTATTCATTTTCTGGTCAGAATCTAAACCAACTGGCCTCGGCACCCAGCCTCAAGTCCAAGTCAGTCCCCAAAATATCGAAGCTCATGAAGGAGACAACTTGAGGTTGTACTGCAGAGCAATAGGAATACCCACCCCGAAGCTCACCTGGCTGAAAAATGGAGGACAAATCCCTCCACAGGTGAGATACCACCTGCTGTCTCAGCTCCTTGATGATCATTTTAACGTGAAATAATTACTGCATTTACATTCTGCCGAGCTGTATCTCTATCTTGCACTTCGAGGTGTGTCCTGTTCCGATGGTATTTTTTCATCACACTGTCAGTTGTTATGACTGTTTCAGCATTTTGACCATTCACCCTGATTTTTTCCCTCTGTTTGTCTCCTCCCCCTTTTTTGTTTTGATCCCACCCTGTTCTGACGTTTACTCAGGCTATTCCCTCTCTTGGTTTCCATCAATTTAAAAGCAACAGTCTCGATGTGTTACAAAGACGTATTGAGGAGCTGCAGGTCTGTCCATCTGTCCGATGTCCGTCCTGTCTCATAGTTCTAAGCCATTGTCCTCTACTGACCTCGTCCTCACACTTTGTCAAGTGCAAGTGCATGATCAAACGTGTCCTTGATTCACACTTCGTATCCCTGCTAATGTACTACAGCTGCTCACTAAGTCCCTTCAGAGCTAATTCCAAATACACTAAACTCAACCAGCTGCGTCTGGTTGACTTGTTAGTGTATTTGCATGCAGTACATGTTTTTATGTTGTGTTATGTTTATTAACAAAAGTGGTCCATAGTCCTTTTTTGTTTTGTGCTGTCACATCATCCCATCCCTGACTTGTTTTGGCTCTCAGCGCTCAGTTGACCCTCATCATTCCATTGTGTGTATTAACAGGACTAAGTATACAGGAGCTACTGTAGGTATTTCAGACATATTTTGCTCCGTGCCAAACGCAGCCCCTCTGCCCCGCTACGCAGGGGGGTATTGTGTTGGTCCGGTCTCTGCAGAGCCCTCCTCGTTCCGATGAGGGCTTCGGGGCCTGTTTAGTGCTGCCTCAGAGTGCCTCTGCGTTGTGTCAGCCTTTCCCAGGGAGAGCCAGGCTCTGCCGTGCGACCACGCAGAAATTCTGTATGCTCTAGCAAACGGCTTGCTTTGAAAACTCCTCAATGGGTGCAGACACACATTGAGTCTGGGCCCGCCTCAGCCACTGCTCGGTTTAGCCTCCCTCGCGGTTGAATGAGCCGGAGCTAAGCAGCTTTGTCCGTGGATGCCCCGACGCCCCCCGGATACAGTAATCCCTCCCCGGACCCTCCCCTCTTGATTCCACACTTGCTTCCAAACTTCATGAAAGCTCATTTTCAGCCTTGCTGGACCTCTGACAGCCATGTGCAGCAGTGTACAAACAAGTCAGGTTGTCGATGGCTGGTAAACCAGAAAGTCTGGAGAGTCCTTTAACTTGAGTGTTGTAATTAAAGAAGGGTTTTGGTCCTGACTCGATTTTTGGTGGTGGATATTCTGATTACCGAGGCACTGGCTCAAGATTATTCTAAGATTTCTCAGTTAACTGCTTTATAAAGCTTACCACCGTCTCAAATCAATGTTTCACAAACTGTCAATTCTAACTCTCCATACTTTTTACATCAGTCATTAATCAATCAGATCGTTTTAGAATATTGACACTAGTGTAGTAAATTGTGTCATCACTGATTATAATGTGGAGACCCTCCAGGTGAAGGAGGTAAAACATTTACCTGATAGATAGCACCATGAATCTTCCCCAGTTGATTACAAGTCTTTTTATATGTTTTGATGAAATATGCAAATTACACTTTATCTAACTTAAATATTGACATACAATTGAAACTTGAAATGCAATTAGTGGAGTAAAATACCCCCCTAAATGTGTATTGTGTATGTCTTTTTTTCTTCTCATCTGACAAAAAAGTTGCCTGGATGGTCTCCTCTTAACAAATTAAAACCCCACCAATCATTGTAGAAATATTAACAGTACTTTGTGCACAGTTTCATGTACAAAGTATAGTGTCATATAAATCCTGAATCAAAAATCCATTTCCTGAGACTTAAGTGTAGCAATAACAGCTCTTGTCTTGTCTTAAAGATCGACTTCGTAGTGCTTTTGTGTTGCTATTAGCTAGTAATGTCAGCAATGTCCTATGTGTGTTTTTTAAAGCGACATAAGACAAGTAAGTGATTGCTTTGCATATGACATGACATGTTTTTTTGTATGATGTAAATAATCGTAAAATCATATCATTGTAATTCACAGTGCTGTATATTGTGGTGTAATTGAGATAGGTGTCTAATCTCGTCACATATTGGTGTGTCTTCTCCAGGCTCGCATAGACCGCACCGACATTGGTACTCTGCTCATCCCCAACATCCAGATGTCCGACTCGGGCACATACATGTGTGTTGGTAGCAACAGCGTTGGCTCAAATAGTGCTCCCATTAAAGTGTCTGTGCTCAAAGGTGAGTTGACCTGGTAGGAAAAGAGAACCAAACCCATAACCATCCCCCTCCACCCTTTCATCAAATACTAACACCCCAAGCCCCCGCCCCCAAACACACACACACACACACACACACACACACACATAGCCTCAGAGAAACACAGTAACACAAACAGTAGTTTCCTTGTAATCGTCTCATTTTCACCAATACTAATTACAACGCACATTGAATGTTAAACAGAAAGCTATACAAAACATGTAACAAGAGCCCTCGCATCCACTTGAACAACCAAGAAAAGATAAACAGTCAATAGCGTCTGTGTTTGTGCAGGAGACCATAGCCTCTCAGTGGTCAGCATCCAGCCGGCTATAGCTGATGTCCAGGAGGGTCAGAATCTGGAGCTCAACTGTTTTGCTCGTGGAAATCCTCCCCCTCAAGTCTCGTGGACCAAAGCCAGTGGACAACTCTCCTCTAACCACCAGGTAATCACACACAAATGCAAAAGGAAAAATACATCATTGTGCCCCTATTAAATGGCATATTTTTTTTTTATTGTCAAAAAAAGAAATATTTGTATTATATAGTTGTAGTAGTAGTAGTAGTAGTAGAGCAGGGACGTGCGGTCAGGGTACAAAAAGTTAAAAATAAAATAATGATAACATCAAATTTATATTAATATTTATCCACCGACTAATTTGGAACATTTTATAGTCAAAATCACTGAATTTGCCTATCTCCTGTTCAAATACAGGATGAAACGAGAGTTGAGGCAGCAACGAGTCGAGCCTCAACTCTGATTGCGCAATCCGTCACAAGCTGGGTTGATGCACAGTTGGCCCGTGCGGGTTGCCGTACCTCTGCATGTCGCCAATATCATGTTTGCAGATATTTTTATTTTCCCTGATAATCCATCGTCTGGCTAAGGTCTTTAACCATTACAGTTTAATGTTTGTAAGGGACATAATTAGTTTTGCTGATGGTAAATAAAACCACTGAGATTTAAATAAAACCTCACCGCACGTCACTGTAGTAGAGGTGGTAGTAGCAGTAGTAGGAGTAGTGGTAGTAATAGTAACGGTGGTAGTAGTAGTAATAGAGGTGGTAGTAGTAGTAATATAGGTGGTAGTAGGAGTAGTTGTAGTAGTAATAGAGGTGGTAGTAGTAGTAGTAGTAGTAATAGAGGTGGTAGTAGTAGTAATATAGGTGGTAGTAGGAGTAGTTGTAGTAGTAGTAGAGGTGATAGTGGTAGTAGTAGTAATATAGGTGGTAGTAGGAGTAGTTGTAGTAGTAGTAGAGGTGGTAGTAGTGTTAATTTGTCTGAATTAAATTGATGAGTTTCCCTGTGAGCTGACCTGAAGTGACTTGATTCCTGGTCTGCTGTGTTCTGCAGGTTGTGGGCAGTCAGCTGCGTATCCTGTCAGCCACTCCAGAGGACTCGGGGGAGTATGTCTGCCGGGTGAAGGGCAACTCTGGAAACCCAGGATCTCATGTCCAACAAGCCTCTGTGTCGGTGTCTGTCACTTCCTCTTCTTCACGTAAGTTGCTCGACACTTCCGGCCTCGTACAGGTGGAATATTTAGTCTTTCAACGGAATAAAAAGAAAGAGCCTGTTGATTAACCTTGACAGTGATTAGGATACATTTAATGTTAATTACAGATGGCAGCATCAGTCAGAGGGCTGGGAAAAATACATTAAGGGCTGGGCATTACATGGCAGGGTGTCACACTACACTGCCTCATTTCATGAATGTACTTTCCAGTGTAGCCCAGTGTGACCTCACACTGAATGATTTTCCTCACTACTGTCCCATGATCTCATCCTCATCCACTCCTCCTTGGACTTCAGTGACGTTTGAGTTATTTCACTGCTGCCGTTGAAGACCATTGAATAGTTATTTGTTACTTCAGGTTTCTGTGATTTATGAAGTGTGATTGTAAACAGCAGTGTTGGAATAGAATGTGGGGAGCCCAAAACGCTGCTTTCTGCTGCAGGTCTTCAGAGTCCAATCATCGCCATAGAGCCCCACAGTTCTGCAGTGCGTGTGGGGGAGTCGGCCAGCTTCAGGTGTCGGGTGTACAGCGGAGCCCAGCCTGTCAGACTGCAGTGGAAACTGGCCAACAACCACCCGCTGCCAGGTAACAACCACACACACCGAGGAGTAAACCTGCTTCATGAGTTCTGATTTTATGATGCTATTATTTTTCCACCAATGTGCATCTACAACCCACCCAATTATTATTCCTTTGTTACTTCATTTTTTAAATAATTCAGAACTCTTTTTTTCTTAAATCCCTTTTATGTAGACTTATGGTAGACTCCCAGTACTAAAATAATGCATGTTATGTAGCTCCTTAAGATTTGATGACATACTTTATTTCTGTAGCTTAGTTTTTTCTGACATTTTATTCTGCTAATTTTGAATATCTTCAAGGGGTGGTTTAGACACATGATTGGGAACTACTGTCCAGGCTACTCCAGCGATTTAGTTTTGCTCTTCCATACCACTGGGGGAATGAAAAGAGATACAAACAGTGGATCACACGAAGTGCAACTGAAGAGCATTTAGGAATCAGGCTCCGAATGAGTCGGGTACCATTTAACATTATATATAGCATATTTAATATGTTGCTACTCTGCTCTACAGATAATGTTAAAGTCGGCCCTGATGGTTCTGTTATTACCATTACCAATGCCCGCCCTACGGATCATGGAGCCTACCGTTGTGTGGCGAGTAACCCGTTCGGCATCACCCACACCATTGTGTCTTTGATTGTCAAAGGTAAGCCAGAGTTCAGTCCCCTCACACCCACACAGCTCTAAGTGAAGGGTTCCCTCTAGTGGCTGATCGGATACAGAGTTGCATTATTTTGTATCTGTGCCCTCAGTGTCTCCGGTGGCCACTGTCACCCCTGTTGGACCCATACATGTCAGGGTGGGAGAACCGATCAACCTGGAATGCCAGGCATCAGGAGAGCCCCGGCCTTCAGTCTCATGGCACCGACTGGACAGCAACCGCAAGACCATGCTGAGCAGCCCCGTGCCCATGGAGTCCAACGCAGTCATGCAGGTGATGCATCCAGCACAAACTGTTTGTTATATGTAATGTAATGTTATCCAACACTTCTGTGTTGCTATTTGAAGTTAGTATGAGGAACTTTTAAGTGTTCATGAAACAGTCTCACTTTAATGCCTCCTCTATATGACCTACATAAGTAGACGGACATCATGTGCAAGAAGGCCGGCTATATAGTTGAGTTATTACCTGGAAAATGCGGAAGGTTATGTTTTAATCGCCGTGTATTTATTTATTTATTTGTATGCGTGTTCCTCGCATAACTCAAGAAATATTAAACCGAATCGCATGAAATTTAGTGAGATGATTGGTTAATATCCGGAGACCATTTGATTAGATTTTGGGTCAAAGGTCAAGGTCATGAAAAGGTCAAAATCTTCTTTTTACCATAGCGGTCAATTTTTATCCAATTGGCAACTAATGCCAAAATGTTCATAATTCAATGCCCAATCTTGTGATATGCGAAGGTATGCGCTCTACTGCGTCCCCGTTCTAGTTTTCTATGTTTCTCATCGGTCCCGCACACTGCGGTGTGAGGGAGGTACGGACAAATCAGATGCTGCTGTGAAATGAGAGCTTTTCTAAAGGGACTCCAGTGTACTACCACAGGGACCGCTCAAATAATCACACAATTAAATCCATCATCGTAGCTTTAATGCTTCAAATCAATGTTTGATATCAGCTTTACCTTCTGAACTTGTGTAATTATGTTTGGTGAGATATATCATTTTTGCTTGTGCAGATACTCGTGGCACGTCCAGAAGACAGGGGCACTTATGTTTGCACAGCCCGCAACAACGAGGGCACCACCGACACCAAGGTGGAGGTCATTGTAGACGGAGGCTCTCAAGTGCCCACAGTCCCCAGGGCTTCAGTTCCTGAGCCGCTGATGGTTGTGGTGGAAGGGCAGACTGCGACGCTGCGCTGTGAGGCCCACGGTAATGATGGCCATTTATAAAGCTGGAATTCACCTGTCACCTTTTTTTTATCGTAAAGAATACCATAAGAATAAAAAAAAAAAATCTTCACAACAACAAAATTGCAAAGCATATAACGTATGTGTTGGCTCTGAAATCTGCTATTGTAGGTCTCCCACCCCCGACCATCACCTGGTCCAAGCTGCGGTCTCCACTACCTTGGAGACACAACCTGGAGAACAATAGCCTGGTGCTGCCCACAGTGGGCCGCCAAGACTCCGGGGAATACATCTGCTCCGCAACCAACAACATGGGCACCAGTGAAGTCACCATCATGCTCGATGTGGAGAGTGAGTGGTTGTTTGCTGTCATTTTATATTCATGTATTCATGTTGTGGCATATACAGAGGGTTCTTACGGTCATGGAAAACCTGGAAAAATCATGGAATTTTAAAAAGGTCATTTCCAGGCCTGGAAAAGTCATGGAAAAAAACTTAAATCATAAAAGTTTTGGAAAAGTCATGGAAATTTGTCATGATCACACCGATTTTGAAATAATTAATGTTTTTTAAAGTAAGACGCTCAGAATATAAGCCGGCGTACACTCTCAATACACAACATTTTCTAAATTGTTCATGTTTTTACCGAGATTTCAGTTTGGTCGTTGACATTTGGTGAAAAGTTATGGAAAAGTCATGGAAATCCATTAGTCAAAATGTGTAAGAACCCTGCATATAAGATAAGAAATTAGATAAGATATGCATGTATTAGTCCCACAGTGGGGACATTTCAGGATCACATATACAGTGGGTATACAATGTCTCATTGTGTAATGTTTATTTCTTGAGAAAACATAGAGGCCTAGTAAAACTTTTCTCTCTCTAGCGCCTCCTTACGCCACTTCTGTGCCTGACGATGTGGCCGTGCGGGTCGGGGAGGTGATCAGGTTGCAGTGCCTTGCGCATGGCACTCCTCCCCTGACCTACGCTTGGACCAAGCTGGACGGTAACCTGCCCCCGAGGGCCCTGGTTAGCGGAGGGGATCTTCAGATCAACCTGGCTACCGCTGAGGATGCTGGGAGCTATAAGTGCGTGGCCTCCAACAAAGTGGCAGACAGCGAGGTGATCGCTAAAGTCACAGTCAGATGTAAGTTGATTGATAATATAATGATTTGATCATGTTTTAAACTTGTTTTAGAGATAGTGAATTTTAGAAAGAAAGACTCAAAATATAAGTCGGCGTACACTCTCAATACTTGCGGCGCAATTTTCTTGTTTTTCCGCGTTGCAAGTGAACGCACCGTAACTGGAAAGTTCGATGGCCATAGCTCAGGAAGCAAATGTTTATTCTTTAAATAAAATATTGTCTCTTATTCATTTGTTTCATTAAATGTATACTGTATGCTTTGGAATTCATATATACTAAATGTTCTCACTTTTTCATGTATAAACCAAGATTTCAGTTTGGTCATGGAAATTTGGTTAAAAGTCATGGAAAAGTCATGGAAATCCATTGGTCAAAATGTGTAAGAACCCTGCATATCTCTTTCCTTCCCATCTGCAGCCCCCTTGGCAGTGCGTGTGTCACCCCAGGTGGAAGTGAAGGCCCAAGGCAGCGCTGTGGAGTTCACCTGTTCATCAGCGGGCGGCACAGAGACAAGAATTGAGTGGCTGAAGGAAGGTGGAGCCCTGCCTCCGAACCACCACGTCAAGGATGGGGTGCTCAGGTGACTCATCCACTCGTATCACCTTCTGTTTGTTTAAACCAGCTGAGTGTATCAATACGTATGATGCTGGATGACCAGTCTGCCACTTTTGCATGATCCCCCATTAAGAAACAACATTAAGTACAATTTATACATAATATGTACTTAAAGGATAATACTTCCCAAGCCTCTCTGTGGATTTCAGCGCTGAGCCTGTTGGTTCCTCTTGAAGCTGTAACGCTTCCATAAAAAAAAAGTCACAAACTATATTAAACAGGAGTAAAAGGCTTGTATTTGGTGCTCTAGCAAATATGTAAAGCAACAGGAAGATGAACTGTATCTAGGATTGACTCAAAATAAAACTACACTACCAAACATTCATCTTAATAAGGGAACATGTGCAATAGTGTGGCTCATTAAGGATTTTTAAAATGCTTTGGACAACAATTGTTCGAGGCTTTGGTCTTTTCATGGGTATTGTTGACAATAAGCAACACATTTATCACCAGGCTTATCCTTAAATGGGCCAAAACATTTAAATTATTTTCGGTCTTTAAGAATAGGGTGTCTAAGATATTGTGTTGAGTGTTTAATGTGTGTTATTTAATCTCTCTCTGCAGGATTGAGAACCTGGAGCAGAGCAACGAAGGCGTTTATATCTGCAGAGCCAGCAGTGTGTATGGTCAGGCCCAGGACACGGCCAGGTTGACCATCCAAGGTATACAATATACGTATACGTACAGTGGGGGAAAAACATATTTAATCAGCTACCAACTGTGCAAGTTCTCTTAAAAATATGAGAGAGGCTTGTAGTTGTCATCATAGGTAGACCTAGACTATGAGAGAAAACATGGGGGGAAAAAATCCAGAAAATCACTTTGTCTGATTTTTAAAGAATTTATTTGGTCAATAACAAAAGTTCATCTCAGTACTTTGTTATCTACCCTTTTTTGGCGATGATAGAGGTCAAACATTTTTCTGTAAGCCTTCACAAGCGTTCCACACACTGCTGCAGGTATTTTGGCCCATTCCTCATGCAGAGCTCCTCCTCTTTCTTATCTCGTCTCTCATAGTTGAGGTTTACGTAAGGTGAATATTACAGGCCTCTCTCATCTTTTTAAGTGGGTGAACTTGCACAATTGGTGGCTGACTAAATACTTTTTTCCCCCTCTGTATATAAAATATACGAGTATACACCGTGTATTATCAACACGTAACCTGTTGCTGCTCTTATCTTTTCCGTAGCCCTGCCAAAGGTCATGATCAACGTGCGCACCTCGGTGCAGACTGTGATGATCGGGAACTCTGTGGAGTTTGAGTGCCAGGCCGTTGGCGACCCAGAGCCCACGGTCAAGTGGAGTAAAGTCGGCGGGTCTCTGCCCGCTCATATCATGGTGAAGGACGGCATGCTGAGGATCGACAGGGTGACGGAGGCCGACGCCGGGCAGTACCGCTGCACGGCCACCAACGACGTAGGCTCGGTCCAGTCGCAGGTGGTGCTTAACGTCCAGTGTGAGTGCACAGGAGGAGAAAATGAACTTAAACACATTCTCTTTACTTCCATTACATTCAATTTGTGCACTTGCACATACACACTGATGCGTTACGCTGGCACCGCTCATTAAAACTTTTGACTGTCCCCACAGCCCTTCCTCAAATTTCTGCGCTGCCTGAAACCAAGGAGGTCACCGTGGGGTCGGATGCGGTCTTGCCCTGTGTGGCTTCAGGATACCCTCTACCTGAGATCAAATGGTCCAAGGTAACCAAGATGCCTCTTTAATTCACGCAGCTTCATATTTCAAGGGTCATTGTTTCTGAACTCATTTAAATACTCAATAATGTCTATAGGCTCAATCCAGTAGAATACACTTTTTGTTGACGCTAATATTATTTATAATGCTGATTGTGTCTGTTCCTGTGTCTAGTTGGAAGAAGAGCTTCCTCCTAAGTGTTTCCAGGAGCTCAACGCGCTGACGGTTCCTCATGTCAGCCATGAGGATTCTGGGATATACGTCTGCACCGCCTCCAACAAACAAGGAAAAGTGGAAGCCTTTACTACACTTCAAGTTCATGGTTAGTCCGGGTGTAGAGAGAGTACCGTGGGAAGGAATGTCAATAAATAAATGAAAAGGAAAATGTTGGAGTTTGAACTGCATTGTTTTCTGTCTCTAAAAATAGATGATGTGCTTTTCTTTTCCAGAGAGAGTGATGCCCTACTTTGCCCAGGAGCCTATGTCGTACCTCACCCTGCCCACCATCAAACATGCCTACAAGGCTTTCAGCATTAAGATCAACTTTAGACCTGACAATGTGGATGGTAAGGAAATGCAACCATACATTTGCTTCTCAGTTAAATGTAATAGTTTAGCAATTTAGATGTTTCTCCTGTTGTATCTTTCAGTTTGGTAATGTTTTCAGCTTTTCGCACTATGTTGTGTACTCTGTTTGTCATATTTCTTCATGTATAATTTCAATGCGTCTTCTGTCCCTTCCCTCTCGCCCTCACCAACGTGGTGGGAAGGTCTCATATTGTACGCTGGTGAGTCTCGGGGCTTGAGAACAACAGGAACTACAGCCTGATGTTGGCAGCACTGCTTTTGGCTCCATCCCTCTCTCATATTATGCATACAGCGCAGGGATGAATTTGGGGCTGTGAAAGAGATTGGTGCATGTTTTCATTTTGGCTTTCATCAAACCCCATAGGCTTCATAATAGCTTGGTTACAACAAATCTACTTTTACACCCCAGTCAACCTCATCTTCCACACTGCCTACAGAGCAGCACTGCTGCTTAAAACACAGGCATTGTATGCTAGAATTGTTAAATGCAACTCTACATACACACTTCTTCAGTTCTTTGTTTGAAAAATGTCTATAGTTCTGAAAATAGTGACGGCAACAATGAAATTGCCTTTGCAAAAAAAAGAAAGAAGGCTTCTTTTATCCTATTTCCAGTTGGTGCCAGATGTGTGGGGACAGGACAGCAAAATGAATGAACGCAACAGGAACATTTTTCAAAAATGAAAGGAAAATGTGTCCTCAATAGATTAAACTAATGTGTCACTCTTTAGATGTTTACTGTCTCACCACATCCCACCCATCGGATAACAAACAGGCCACAAATTCATTGTGGAAGCTATTTGAACACGCTCTGCTCCTTAAATGTATAAATGTGTGCTACAAACATCAGAATATTGATGTATGTGTGAACTTACTTTACACTTGAACTATTAACTTTGTGTTGCACATTCATGCATTCGACTTGATCACTCATTTTCAGGACTTTCAGAGAGTACATAGATGTGTGAAAGGGCATGTTCCCACTTCCCTGTGAGCCTCTGTGGCTCACATAAAGCATGTGTTCCCACTTCCCAGCATGTGCTGACAGGAAAAAGAGGACCGCTAGTATCATGCGACTGGTTGCACTTGTCAGCCGAGTGATGCCCAGATATGATGACAGGTTATAACCTGGCTTAGGTTGGCTTTAAACGTGCCCCGCCATAGCATGCTGCTCACCATCCAGCATCCAGTTTTCAAAGAATGTCTCTTCCATATGAATGACTCTTGAGACAAAGCTGAAACACGGAAATGTTCCACCTCTGACTCAAGAGAATTATTGAAAACACTGGAAGATTCCACTTGTTTGAATTTGGAAAACTAGATTTATTGAACTATTTAAATTGCTATTATTGTAGGGGACACAATTAGGATTAAGTGTGTGCTAATTCTTACTTTTCCTTTGTGGTGCAGGTATGATCCTCTACAATGGCCAGAGGAGGACCACAGGAGCAGACTTCATCTCCCTGGGACTTGTGGGCGGCCGTCTAGAGTTCAGGTCAGTTTATAATGATTACCTTCGCATTGAAAATGCGAAAGGTAATGTTTTGATCGCCGTATATTTGTATAAGTGTGTGCGTGTTATTCGCATAAGTCAAAAAGTATTAAACCGAATCGCATGAAATTTGGTGGGATGATTGGTTATTATCCGGGAAACATTTGATTAGATTTTGGGATCGACCGGGTCAACGGTCAAGGTCATGAAAAGGTAAAAATCTTCATTTTACCATAGCACAGTCAATTGTTATGTTCATAATGCAATGCCCAATCTGGTGATATGCGAAGGTATGCGCTCTACCGAGTGCCCGTTCTAGTTTTAAAAGTTCTGCTAATAGACAGAAAGACAGCAGGGTGGCCTTGTTACAATGATTCTGATGCCGTCTTAGGTTTGACGTGGGCTCAGGCATGGCCAGCATACGCGACCCCAACCCTGTCAAACTGGGAGAATTTCACACAGTTGAGCTGTATCGCAACCACACTTTGGGCTATATCATCGTAGACGGAGGGGAGCCCATCAACGGCAGCTCACAGGTACTCCTGTCAATGTTTATGTAACTCCCACTTTCACATACGAGCATTTGATTCATTCATTCAAGTTGATACGTTTCATAAATGTATTTATTCGGTCCTCAGGGCAAGTTCCAGGGCCTGGATCTGAATGAGGAGTTGCATGTGGGTGGTTATCCCAACTACACAGGCCTCGCCAAAACAGCTGGAATTAAGACTGGATTTGTTGGTAAGACGTCACTCTGTTTACACCATGAAAGGAAACATGTGATGGAGGAAAAAGTCCTCTTGGCGTGAAGTGCTTATTTAATGTTGCTCTGCAGGCTGTATCCGTCAGCTGGTCATCCAGGGCGAGGAGGTCATTTTCAAGGACCTCGACCGCAGCTCTACTGGGGTCACAAACTGCCCCACGTGCAAAGACCACCCATGCCAGGTCAGTTACATCCATCCACTTGATGTATTTGTAGCTTTTTGGCTGTGTTTAATTCCATTGCATCCAGTTTATTTCTTCCATGTCCTTATTCAGAATGGAGGGAGGTGTGAGGACTACGAAGCCAGCTTGTATAAGTGCGGTTGCCCCCGAGGATTCACAGGCAGCAACTGCCAGCACCACTCCTCCCTGCATTGTCACTCAGGTACATGAGAGGCTCCACACGACCACCAACATACAGACAAATGGCTTGTTTCTATCAACTCTATCCCTGTGCACCAATATTTAAGAAATAACAAGTCGTATGTCTCTGTGACTTACATTCTAACAGAGGCTTGTGGACCAGACGCCACTTGCATCAACCGCCAAAATAGCCTGGGCTATGACTGCCGCTGCCATCTTGGCAAGTCTGGAAACAAATGCATGGATGGTAAGACAGGGAGTTACTATCATCCCCCCAAACATATCCCACGTATTCTAGTGAATTATGCAATATTGGTATTGATATTTTTCCTACAAGAAATTCTCTATTATGTATTTTTCTTCTTGTTCACTTTCACTAGGGGAATTGGTGACCACTCCACTGTTTGATGGCGAGGAGTCATACATAGCCTATCCTCCCCTGACCAATGTTCATGATGACCTGCGTGTTGAGCTGGAGTTCAAGCCCCTGGAAAGAGATGGCCTCATGTTCTTCTGTGGAGGGAAGAAGATACAGGTGGAGGACTTTGTAGCCATCTCCATGGTGGAGGGACATGTAGAGTTCAGATATGAACTGGGCACAGGTAAAGTTTTAACGCATATCTTTGGTATTTTCATTAAGGTATTGATTTATTCGTCCTAAATGCTTTTGTAAATTAACATTAGAGAAAAAAAAAAGTGTAGTTAGAGAGACTCAAATTGAGATGCGAAAAGTTCCAAAAAAGGTAAAGACATTCAAGATCTATCGGGGCCTCTCTTGATTTTCAGGCCAAGCGATCCTTGTAAGTCCAGAGCCCGTCACTCTGGGCCAGTGGCACACAGTTGTGGTCGAGCAGAACAAGAAGGCCGGCTACCTGAAGGTTGATCAAGGCCCAGTGGAGAAGAAAACGTCTCCCGGAAAGTCCCAGGGCCTTAATATCCACACCCCCATGTACCTGGGAGGAGTCCCCGACATGGACATCCTGCCTAAGCCGGCCAATGTCAGCGAGCTGTTTGAGGGATGTATCGGAGAGGTGAGATCTCTCTGTTGTGAAAAAAATGACTTAAATGTAATCGATATTGTTGTGTATTTGGTTGCCTTAACTGGTCCGCGCTGCATGTTTAGGTTTCCATCAACAACAAAAAGGTGGATCTGTCCTACAGCTTCACAGAAAGCCGATCTGTCCGCCAGTGTGTGGACAACAGCCCCTGTGACCACCGGCCCTGCCTGAATGGTGGTCAGTGCATGTCCAATGTTGAATATGAGTACCAGTGCCTCTGTGAGGACGGGTTCGAAGGTCAGTGTTCACACTCAAAAGTCTTCTTAACGCTGGAAAAGGCAAAGCATGCATCTTATCTGCCCAGAAGGCCTGCATCACATTTGTGTTTTCTGACCATTTTCTACTTCATTATATAAAAATAGAAGATTTCTTATCGAGCTGTATTTCGTCGAAGGTGACTTTAACTATGAACTATGCTTATTGGCTGCAAGAAAATCCAACTTGTATGAATACATTTCAACAGATCTGCTCCTTGAAAGATATCTGGGTATTTTAAGTGGATAAATCCCAATACACAATTAGCATTTATAATGTATTCTCTCCAGAGCCTATGAACTCGCCCGGCCTTTGGTGTAAACTTGACCCCTGACCTTTCACTCCTTACCCATAACTGGCGTGTGACCCCACAGGTGAGCGCTGTGAGGTGGTGAAAGACGCGTGCCAGAGCAACCTTCAATGCCAAAATGGCGGCAGCTGTGTCCACGGCCAGTGTGTGTGTGCACCCGGCCACACAGGTGTAAACTGTGGAGAAAGTAAGTACCGACGAGCTACACAACCGCACCGAATATTGTATCCAAGCCAAAGCCACTAATAGCATTAGCACAATTTATTCTCATGCAGTAGCAAATTCTGTCTAAAAGCAGTTTTCAAAAACAAAACTCCAAACGTTCAAAGCAATTACTGCTTACACCTTCATCCTATGGACACAGATATTCGTCATCAAAGCAGAACGACTACTAATGAGCGCACAGGACTCGCATCCTCCACAGTGTGAAGCCCTTCTAACGTCAGACAGCTCGCCCCCAGCGTTGCACTGCATGCTGGGAGGGTTGACCCTCAGTAATTACGTATGTCTTACCCCTGCACTCTCATAGCTATATATCCTGCACACACAGGCCAGGTCTCCAGCTTCCCCGAGGCCCCGAGGAATTTGGAAAGTAGCGAGGCAAATGGTACAGTATCTTACTATTCAGTCTGCCTGACACGACTGTGACTAACAGGGGCCCATCTGAGCGCGAGGGGCCCCCCGTCCCCTCCAAGCTCAACCCAAACCGTCTATTGCCTAACACGTGTTGTCATTCCAAACATGCCCCTGCACTCAACTGAGGCTCTGAAGCCTTCTGTAAGGCGGGGAGAGGGGAATTCTGCATCTGTAGTAAAAGGTAACAGGATGGTAAACTGTTGTCGAGGGAACAACTGGATCGTGCTGCCTGCTTTTGGACCCAGATGGAAATGTGGAATTCCCCTTGTTTTTCTTTTTCCTTAATGACGTGTCAATGCCTGTAAGATGGCGACTCATAACATTACATCATGTGTCCTGTCCGTCCACCTCAAGAATGCCTGTCTGTACAACAATAAAACAACAATACTCGTTCTTCTCTCTTAATCCGTCTGTCAGAACATTAAATCTCTTCCACACATTTATGCCGTTACTAACAACTCGACCGCGTTTGTTGGAAGCAGTGTGATGCGGTTTGGGTGCGATACATTTCGTACGTAGGTATTGGTGCATGGAGCGCGGTGAGTTCAGTTTGCTCTCTGTGAAAGCTCAGAGATGGTGCAGGGTGTGAGGAATGGGAAATGATTTGCCCATGTGTTGGGGAGGACTGTCATCGGTTTGCATCATTGAGCCTGGTGTGGTCGTGCTGAAGAGTTTTGTTATTGTTGTTTTGGAAATTGCAGTATTTGCATATGAATTTGGGGCACATAAAGTGCCTGGCAATGTCGCCTTTGAGAGAAGAAAACACATCATGTTCCTCTTACAAAGGACAGGTTGTAAGCAATTTATCATCTTTATACACTGATGTTTTGCTGTTACAACTAAATAAGTTACATTTATTGAAATTATCTCTTGAAATGAACCTTTCGTGACAGTAAGCCAAAAAATGCAGTAATGTCATAAGCCACCAAGCTACTAATCATAAAGGTTTTATTGTTGTATTGCTTATGAATTCAACAACGAGAGAACAAATGTGTTATTTCCTTATTTTAATTGTTATATGGTCTCTCCTGAAACACTACAAACAAACACAATACATGTCTTCGTGATTTCAGGATACCTCTTCTTTGTCTTAATGTTGTATGTAACCAAGCCTTTGGGTTTCTTCCCTGCTTTTGCCACTGGAGGGCGCTATAACTGAGAATGAAAGTCCAAAGCAGCGTTACTATTATTTGAATATCATTTTGATTTGTATTCACTGTATTTTTTTCTAGATTCACCCTATCAGTATGCAGCTCATTTCAGCGATGATGGATACATTGCCCTTCCTAAATCTGTTTTCCCAAGAAGGTAACTATAGTTTATTAGTTTATTTACTGTTATAACACTTATAACAAAACAAGAAATACCAGTCATGCATAATTCCAAGAATATTTAGACTAAAATAAGTTGCATAAAACACTTTGATAAATCACTTTTTATATCCAATATAAATTTTCCCAATGCAATCATGCAATCAACTGCCCAAAGAAACTTCTCAAAATGTTTAGACTGGTTTCGGATATGCTGCCTGATAAAATACATTATACACTTTTTTTTTTTAAGTTTGAGATTTTTAAACCCAAAGCCTGTATATAAGAAGATGTATAACAATAATTAATCTGATGTATTATTAGGAGTTGATGTAACATTTATGGGTAACAAATATTGTTATTTTTCTTTTCTGTTTTAGCGGCCAACACTCGCCAGAGACGATCGAACTGGAGATCAACACCGGCTCCTCGGAGGGCCTGATCTTGTGGCAGGGAGTGGTGAGTCCTGGTCGTGCCTTCAGACTTTCTACGCAAGGTTTAATCCACACTTTAAAACGGATACTTACACCCTCCCTCTCAAATTTTAATCCTCACCCTTGCTACTCTACTTAAGCACTCCTAATCATCACCATTACCCCATTATTAAAGATTTCATAATTATTGTTTAACTTGCGTGTCAACAATAATACATCTCTTGCACAATACTCCATTCTTTTTCATTTCACAGTTTAATGCATACTTGTCCCACTGAGGCTGTGACATCGTTGGGCATGTTGACTGCGGGCCAAGCTCTACCTCACACCACTAAATAAATGCATGTTGCTTCTCTAACTCACCCTCCATTCCCCTCAGGAGACCAATGGCGCACGCAATTTGCGAAAGGTGCATGCTAGTAAAAAGGTATCCACTCAAACACATGACACTCCTTTTTTTGTTGTTGTATGTTTCATAACATGTGTTTGACATTCAAATGTGTATAACAGTTTTGAGATCCTACTGGAGAATCCTGTGGTTTGAAATAAAACCTTTAAAACAACAAGACAGGGTTCGTACGGTCATGGAAAACCTGGAAAAGTCATGCAATTTTAAAATGGTCATTTCCAGGCCTGGAAAAGTCATGGAAAAAACTTAAATCATAAAAGTTTGGGAAAAGTCATGGAAATTTGTTAAAATCCCATGTTCATTTACGCCAAGTTTGAATTAATTATTATATTTTTTAAAGAAAGACGCTCAAAATATAAGCCAGCGATAGCTCTCAATACGCAGCATGTTCTACAGTTTTCATGTTTGTACCGAGATTTTAGTTTGGTCATGGACATTTGGTTTAAAGTCATGGAAAAGTCATGGAAAAGTCATTGGTCAACATGTGTAAGAACCCTGCAAGAGGATCCTTACTATTCTTGCTTTTTGCATAAAGGGATTTCCTGTCAGACTTCAACAAAAACAGTCAGGAGCAATCCGTCTGCATTGCCTCATGTTTGCTATTACGACAGTTGTTGCTGAAATTACTGCAGAACTTCAGTGGTTCACAGGAGTCCATCCTACAGCATTCTCTCCCTCTGTTGACAAAACACATTTATTTCCAGGAACTTGGAGAACATGGCAAAGGCAAGGACTTCATTAGCCTCGGTCTGCAGAATGGACATCTTGTTTTCAGGTGACCCCGTAGTTCTGTTGACACTTCGATGACTTTTATTAGTATTAGTGCTTCATAATGTACTAATGTTGATGATTGGTATGATATCCAGTTACCAGTTGGGCAGCGGAGAGGCAAAGATTTTGTCCCGGAGGACCATCAATGATGGTAGATGGCATAAGGTCACAGCAGTCAGGTACGTTTTTATATGCATACATGTATATGTATATATATATATATATATATTTGATATACTATTTCTGCCATTATTCATTTATCAACTGCTTTTTTTTTATGTCTGCATGGTTAGTGCTTATATTAAGACATATTTGTCACCTAATCTTTCTCCTTTCTTGCAGAACTGGAAAAGATGGATACATCCAGATTGACGGAGGAGCCGCGCTACATGGGCAGTCTAAAGGCAGAAGCCTCATGGTCAACACCAAAGGCAGTGTATACCTTGGTGAGGGAACTGAAAACATCGAGACCCAAACATATTAATTTATTGTGTTAAAGGCTGTGATAATGTGTTTTAGTTTATATTAAAAGTTGAATAGTAATAGATTATATTAATTAGTTATCATTGAGACATCTTGCACTCTTGATACAAAATCCCGATGTTGGGCTCTGTGGTCGATGGCCGTGCAAACATAATTAAGATTTTTTTTTAAACAAAGCGTTATACTTTTCAATTTACAGTTTGTAAAAAAAAAGAAATTTGGCTCGTGTATTTAACTGAAAACACTGAAATATTAAACTGAAAACACTGAAATCATGAAAACTACTGCTAACGCTAACAAAGTTAGCTAGCTAACGCTAGTCACATTCATTACATTACATGTCATATAGTGGAAGCTTTTATCAAAGCGACTTACAATAAGTAGATAACAGATCCCATTTTCTATTTTCATAACATTATCTTCATTTTGTCTCTCGCCTTCATCAACAACCAGGATGTAAAACGGGTGCTTTGGTGAGTTTAATGTCTGAAGTAATAACGTCCTAACCTAATGCATATGCTTGTGTCTTCTCATGTGTCAGGTGGCGCTCCAGACATGGCTGCCATGACAGGGGGGAAGTTTTTGTCTGGAATGACGGGCTGCGTGAGGAACTTGGCAGTGATGAACGCCAGGCCGGGTCAGCAGCCAGCCCAGGCCATCGACCTGCAAACCCACGGAGCCCACGGCATGAACGTGCTGCCGTGCTCTTCATAGAATGCAGCACACATGAAAACACACACACACACACACACACACACACGTCAACAAACCCGTACACGTACAGAGACTATGGAGTGACGTCGTACTCACACAGCAGACTCACACAGAGAGACTTGGTGCTTTGCTGACACCAAAACATGCCAAGACGACACAACAGGATATGTTTCTCTGTGTGCAGTAAAACCAAAAAAGAGAGAAAAAATTAAACAATATTAACACGTCTTCTCTTCCTCAGCGTTGTATTCTCAATGAAGGACTATTAACACCGGAGAACCAGTACAGTTTACATACTTCCAGCAGTAGTTTTAGCCATGAAAAGAGTAAGAGTAAAACTATTAGGCCTTCTACGATGGGTCAGATCCTATGGAGTTGGAGATGTTTTTACAGCACTGAATTTGTATTTATATACATATGAATATATATATAAACATATATATATATATAAACATATATATTATATTTGTGGGGGGAAAACATGCAAACTAACCATAACTGCTCTTTAACTTTCCTAGAGGTTATTCTGGGCTCTAATACTGTGTGTCCAGGGCTTTTTATAGGCCTAACTATATTAATACTTGAAGATGTTTAGGCCTTCTTTCTTCACTTCTGTAGAGGAACTTCTTTTTTTTGCGCACGCGAGCATGCAGTTATAGTCTTTTACAAATTATTGAGAGATGAGCGCACATGGTCACATGCAGCTTCAGTACACAACTCAGGTCGTCCAAAACAAATTACTAATCACAAATGTTAATTACTGCTTTAACTCAGATTTTGTTTTTGTTGCTTAGTCATTCACATCGCTGTCAGATCTTCCGTGTCTGTATTTGTTCTTTTTTTACGACAAAGAAAGAAACGGTGGTGCTAATATCAGACATTATTATACAGCACACAATCAAATGGTTGCCGGTCTGTAACATGGATTAAGAAATGCTAAACCTAACAGTATACACCAGAGTCACGTGTGTTGCTATGCATGGCATTTAAGGTTGATTGTATAAGAATATGGCATGATTTGTTGCCTCTACAGCCATATTTGATTGAGTAGATCTCATAAAAGCAGTTTAAAGAGCTGAAAAGAGTGTAGTTTTTTATGTGTGATTGTTGAAGATGTTGTTTTATGTGTAAAACTATCTGCCAGACAGATATAATAGAGAACGAGTGAAAGATGGTACCTTTGCTGGTTATGGATGCCTCAGCCCCTTCCATTTCTCACAGGTCACTCTACTTTAAGCCACAATAGGGAGGCGTGTGCGAAAGCCATTATCCATATCCTCAGAAGGGTCAACTCAGAACAGCCTCAATATGTTTCTTAATTTTCAGGTTTGGTAGCTTTAGCAACAATGCAATAAGCTACAAAACTCCGAAGGGTCTCTGGTTTTCTCCGCAGCAAACAGCAGAAGGACACAGTTGGGATAGTGTTTGATGGTGTGTGTGTGTGTGTGTGTCTGGGGGGGGGATGCAGTGAAAGCCTCCTGCAGGTGTTGTGACCAGTAGTGTAGCTCGGATAAAGCATGCTCGCCTGCCTTTAGTTTCAACCACACCACAATACCACAACAGAACGATCGTTTAAAATAGTTGTATTAATATCTTTTATACGATTAAAATGAGCACTATTCTTTCTCTGAGAGTCATTTGTATTTATTTATTTTATGTTTTTTTTTCTTTTCTTCTCTTTTTCATCGCTTTTGTTTCACGGCTTGATTCTGCTGTTTTTAGAACAATCACATCTTGCTATTTTTCTTTCTTCCGGTTATTGTTTAATGCCTCCCACTTCTCCTCGTTTCCCCCTCATGTTTGAGTTTGATACGGCCCCCCAGAGGTTCCATGAAAGGCTGATATATAAAACCTTGAAATGCCTCGTCAAAATGTTGAAAATAGTTATTATTATTCACTCAATGAAAAAAGTCTTAGCCTCCCAATGCAACAAATGTATTATATATCCACGCAGAAAGTTGTCATCATGTTTGTTCTGGTATGTATATGTTGATGGAATAGAGCAATGGTTCAGGTCCAGGTTTAGGGCACTGAAGCAGAGAATGATGGTGTGTTGGGGGCCTTTTTCTCAATATGTATCTGCTCTCAAACTGGATATATATATATATATATATATATATATATATATATATATATATATATATATATATATATATATATATATATATATATATATATATATATATATATACTGTAAGCTCAATGCAAATTTATCAAGAAACTTAACCTGCTTTTTGGTTTTTGGTTGTTTCGCATCTGAATGCCACCAAGAGAAGATAACTTGAATGAAAGTGTACCATATTAAATATTGTCAATGTCAGGACGACCTGACTGCTCCATTTCCAATGTTTAAAAGACGCTCCCCCTTCCTTTGGTGTTTCTTAAATAAAAACAAAATTCATGTGCTATTTTTAATCTTGTGAGTTTTCTTCTTTGCGGGTCATAATGTCTGTTTGGCTCTGTGCGGACTGGTTTCTTTAAATGTGTTGTGTCTGGAGGAATGAGTGTGTGGATTAGAAATGTGAGGTCCTAATGGGTTCACCGAAGCATTAACTGCTTATAAATCTTGGACAAATGGCACTCAGTTGGTTCCCTCTTTTCTCAAATGTGTTTTACTGGAAAGATTAAGCTGCGCACCAGGGAATTATCACATTTGAATATTACTCCAGCCTCCAATAACGAAAATAAAGAAACAGGTGTAATACCAACGATGGCCTCCTTTTTAAATGGATTCTACATCATGCATGGCCTGAAATCAAATGTGTTGGGTGAATCACCAGACCAGTCCTAGATCATGTGTACATGACCGAGGGGAAGCATGTACTTAATGAAAAGAAAGGGGCCGAGGACCGACCCTTGCTGAACACCACAGGTAGGCCGGCCTCCTGCCTTCGTGGCACTGCCTCCTGCCATGGCCCTCCTGGTGAACCACCAGATCAGGCCTAGATCATATTTGTGCACATACCACAGAGAGGTGGGCACCTCAGCCATGTGGACAGAGGGAACATTTGAAACCATGGTGTCTATGTTTTGCTCAGTTGAGGTACTTTCTTTACTGTTGGCAGTAATGTTGCTTTTCTTACTGTAACGTTTTCCCATAACTACTGTGGCGCTGAAATCAGAGAGCAAAGTCTACTTGCCAGCCAGTCAGACATGTCCAAGTCATTTCCTGGGCATTTTGCCAAGGATACATGCGTAAATGAAGCCATCAGGGCCCATCTTGCCACTTTTCTTAGGAGGGACAGGGAAAGCAGAAGTGGACCTAAGGGGGGTGGGCATGGTGTCGTCTAGTGCAGGTGCCTCTCTTTTGTGTGCTGTGTGAATTTGTGCACCCCTGGTTTGGAACCCTGACGTGTGTTTAGGTAAAATTCCTAAGATGCCATTGTCTTGCTACTACTAATACAAATGGTTACAGTCCTCGTGAAACTCAAACCACACCCTTAACTCATCCATACATGCAGGAGTAAAGCACAATTCCAAAGACAGTGAATTCCTACCGAGATCAACTATGTGACAAAGAAAAGGAAAGACAACACACTCATATGTGTTTAACGTCTCCGTCATTGGATTTATCTACACTTTGTAGTCATTGGAGGTCCTTTCAGCCAAGATGATACAATAAACGTGTAATTGGTACCTCTATGTCCATCATCAATCGGGAATATAGATATTTTTACAACAACATATAAGCCTGCATTGCATGAGTTGATTGTTTCATTGTGATGCAATTGCAGGCGCTCTCCAGCCTAATCATGCTGGGGGGTTGGACGGCTGTAAATATCTTCACCATTAATCAATATTGAGGGAAGATTGACTGGGCATCAATACAAGCTAGAAGGATATACAATATATGAAGCAATAATGTAATTTAGAAATGTTAAATGAAAACAATAAAAAAAGGTGAAACTCCTAAGATGCCATTGTCTTGCTACTACTACTACAAATGATTGCCGTCCTCATAAAACTCAAACCACACCCTTAACCAATGAAAATATAACAAAAACATTCCAAAGTCAGTGAAGTTACACAGATCAACCTTATGATACATAATCCTAAAATCACAAGCTCATATGTGTTTAACGTCATTGGATGTATCTACACTTTGCAATCTTTGGAGATCCTTTCAGGTAAGATGATACAATTAAAATGTATATTTAGTACCTGTATGTCCATCATCAATAGGGAATAGAGAATATAGATATTTTTACAACAACAACATATAAGCCTGCATGGCATGAGTTGATTGTTTCATTGTGATGCAATTGCGGGCTCTCTCCAGCCTAATAATACTGGGGGGTTGTTGTAAAGCACCTTTTTCATTATTTATTTTATAGCTGTGAGCCAGACACAATCATGATCCTGCTGTCTCCCTCCTCTGGTAGGTACTTTTTTCTACATTTCCCCTCATAGTTGGATTATTATTTACAGGGGTGCCGGAGGTCAAGCCTACATGTAGGTCTGCTGGATCTAATTAAGCAGGACAACAACCACAAATGTACTAAAGGAACTTTAAAGATGCTTCGACCACATATCATTTTTGTAAAAACAACCAAATCAACAACATAGAAAACATATAGCATGCAGTATATATATGAGGAAGTTATGATGTGCAATTATTATAAATGATGTGGGGGTATAGACATTAACACCATCACTTGATATTAGTAGTTCAAGTCATTACAGTACAAACACATTCATGTACATTACTTAGTCCACACAGTTTGAGGATAGTTTATTGTGACATAATGTTTTTTGTTGATATTCACTCGTTTACATATATAATGTGAAATCACATTCTATAATGTATTTACTGTGATTAAAGTTAATGAAGCTGACTATTCCATTAGCAAACTGCATTAACTGATGTGTTTGTTTACCCATGAACAGTTTTCAGATAACAATCCAAATTCCAGGTTGTGAATTGTTTCAAAATAGAAAGTAGAAAGCATGCTGTCAAGTAAAAGTGTAAGTTATTGTTGGCTTTTGCTGTGTCTCATACGCTGTTTTCTTTCAGATGAAGAGTGTCTTGAACACGCCTGGCTTTGGAATCACAGGAAGTTTAGGGTGACTTGCACATCAGATAAGGCAGACAGGAAACTCTGGTTTCTTTGTTTTACGTCATTTACAAACATTACAGATTGTTGGGGGGAGGAAGTGTGATATTGTAGAATATACTGTGTGTTATTAAAAACAAGGAGAGGTTGTAGCTATATCTTTATACCACATCTAAAATGTTATCTATCTCCAACTTAGACACCTTCATCAAAAGGTCAGCCCATGTGGTCACCAGATGATAGTAGGGATTTAGCTTAGCACACAGACAATTACTAACTGCTGTTGTTGTGTGGTCTAAGGTCTCCAGATCAAGGAGTTTGCACGTAAGAATGCAGCCAATGCTCTGTCTGTTGCTAACATGGTCATGGGCATGGCCTCCATTCTGAGCAGTCTAAATGGGTGAGTTTACATTATTGGATTTTACTATCTGAAATATTAGTCAGGCTTAATTGCAAGACAACCAAAGAACAAGAACAAATACTTTCAGTAAGAAACAAACAAAAAAAAGACAACATAAATGTTAATACAATTAAGAATTTAATTAGGGTTTTTAAAAACAACATTTGGTTATTGGGCTGGCCCTGCAGCATAAGCGATATATAAAACACAACATATATACATATGTTATTATACATATTTATATTTATTCTACAGAGCGTATTTAAGAGATTAGATAAAATAACATTGTAAAAAACTAAGTTCTTAGGATTCTGTTTCCATTATATTTTAGCCCCTCATTGCCACAGCAATTATTAAAATGGGACCTTGACACCCCGAGAAAAATCCTTCATTGTATTAAAAGTTCATTTGTTTTTCTTCAGGCACCATCATGCTGCCTGTTGGCTGGTTCTGATTGGCTACCTTCTGGATTTGGCAGATGGAGCCGTTGCCAGGCGACTCGGTGCCTGCTCTGCAGTGGGTCAGTGCAGCGTTGTTGTCAGGAGCTGTTACCAAACACTAACCTTGACTCAGGTGTTGGCAGGCCTTACTTTACAGTCCTGTGTCTGGACTTTGCAATCAGGCCACTCAAAGTCACGAACAAGAAGAACCAGCAGAAGAAAAGATTGAATACTCTGGATAGTCTTACAACATATCATGTCACTGGTATTCCCTGTATGTTCTCTGTGTGTGTGTGTGTGTGTGTGTGTGTGTGTGTGTGTGTGTGTGTGTGTACGTGTAGCGTGGTTGCAGCTCCCATCAACAGTCACCTGGGCTCATCTCCAACACCTCTCTGCAATCCTGTTCAGACCCATCCAGTGAAATACCGGCTTCCTTCTCACTCCTTGCCAGATTATTTTGTCGGCTCAGTGGTAGTGTGACTCTCGTTCGCTCTGAGTCCTTTTTGACAACAAAAACTACTCTTTGGATTTACCTTTTATTTATAATTAATCTCAGTTCCTTGTGCCCAGGATTTCTGTGCCTGTACTGCAGCCCAGCCGCCGCCGCTCACGCCATTACACCTGTGTTCACCCGGGTTCTGCCAACTCTAACTAAAATCCAATCCTTGACCTTAACATTAAGCATGTCTGGACCTTGGGTCCTGCAAAATGCAATATTTCTAAGGACTGCAGTGCACACTTAAACTATTATCAGGTGTCTAGTGTGAATGGCGTGTTTTCCCATGTTCATCTAATGCAGAAACAGAACATAAGATGTGGCTTGTTTTCAAAAGATCACAGCAACGTAAATATTTAACGGAGAGGCAGAAATACCTGTTTTAAAAGCTTACAGTGTGCAAGGTCACATTTGGCTGGTGTGTTGGCTGCACATTTCAGGGGAGTTTGTGTCCTGCATGACTTTGCATTTGGATGTTGTTTTGTCAAATGAAAAATCACTTTCTTATTGAGCAGCCTAATTCCACAGGATCACGCTCACATTGTCTATTTCATCCTGTTGCTTTAGGCTTCTCTGTATACCTGAAATTGCTAAAATTGTTGACCCTGAACCGTGGAATTTCAGCCGTGGCCAGAATCACCTCATCTTCATCTGAGCCAAATTTGGTATTTTCTTTTTTCTTTTTTCATGTCCAGGTGCGAAGCTCGATGATTTTGCTGACTTCACGACCTTTGGGATTGCCACCTCATTGCTCCTAAGGACATCTGACCTACTGGACAACATCCTATGCATGTGTTACGTCCTGTCTGTGTTGTTCCGCCTGTGTATCTTTTCAAGTGGTAAGTTCCAAAATGTATAGTTTCTTTAATACTGTTTTATTATTTAAAGGACCTACTAAAGATGTGTTCTTGTTGGGTCCATAGGGATCCCGTTCATGTATCGTGGACTGCCCTGCACCTACTCCTCAACCTTCCTGGCCAGTGCCTCTCTGCTGTCAGGGGGGAATCTGGCCTTGCTGCGTATCATTGCAGTGGCCATGATCCTCTTTATGATCAGCCAGAACTTCTACCCCCATGACAAAGTACTGGAGTCCCAGGCCTGGAAGAAAGCAGTCTTTGTTGGAGGTAAAGCCATTAAACAATTAATCCAGTCAAATTCACATCTCTCTGGGACAAGAGCTAAGAGTAATAACTGCATATGCCTGAGTATAATTCATATTAGAAATACTGCAGCAAATCAGATATCAGGTAAATCATTGAGCATCTAGATGCATGTGGTAGAGCCATCTAGCCATGAAGGTTTTGGTAATCAAGGCTTTTTTTCTGCCAATACCTGCTGCTGTGGAGTTTGGAATTTTTTCAATGTTTTTACACATATTTTGTTGTTATTTTCAGGAGTTGTCATGGTGTTCTGCTCATCCTTCCCCACTGCAAGTGTGTACTATATGTTGTGGTCAGTCTCCTACATGATGTTCCCGTATTCCCTTTGGAGCAATTAGGGGTATTATGAACGTTAGGATGAACCTTAATGATGTCTTTTTTCTGTGCTACATTTTGTCAGATAGTTTGCTCCACAAATGTTTATCAAGTTCATCTCCTGTGTAATCTCTCACTCACAATATCAAAATAAATATTTTGAAAATAAGTAATTAAACAATTTTAATCGTTGCTTCTTATTTTGTGAAATAAAATAT
This sequence comes from Liparis tanakae, assembly GCA_036178185.1. NCBI lineage: Eukaryota > Metazoa > Chordata > Actinopteri > Perciformes > Liparidae > Liparis > Liparis tanakae. The sequence continues at coordinate 8,792,921 of CM070097.1, forward strand.
TAATTAAACCATTATTTGTTGCGCCTATTTGTTGCGCCTATTTGTTGCGCCTATTTGTTGCGCCTATTTGTTGCGAGTCACTGTGGTGTATACGTGATTTAGACTTTACTGATTGGAGTTAACGGTATACAATTCAAAGGTTATATGTGGGTGTACTTTATAAGTTTACTGACCTGAGATAACAGAAACCAATCAGACAGGCAACCGCTCGGCTTCTCCATTCAGCATCTTCTCAAGTTATGAGGAGACACTGCTCACCATGTCGAAACCACAGCGCGTCACTGTCACCTACTGGACACACTTGGTAATACAAATCATAGAAATGTGTTCATTCAAATATTCAATAAATAAACAATGTGACCATACATGAAAATATCTTCTTACATCGCCAAATAAAACATTCAATCACTGCCACAACATCTTTGTAATCTATGAACAGATTGAACATACTCTAGTGTCTGTAGAGGTGATGTAAGGTAACTGTGTTTCAAAGAGGTCACGGTGTGTGTGTGTGTGTGTGTGTGTGTGTGTGTGTGTGTGTGTGTGTGTGTGTGTGTGTGTGTGTGTGTGTGTGTGTGTGTGTGTGTGTGTGTGTGTGTGTGTGTGTGTGTGTGTGTGTGTGTTCTTCAGTGTCGGTTAACAGAGATTGAATAAGACACTACTGGGTTGCAAGGCATGGCCTGCATGTCAGTGCCTGATGAGGTATTAGGTAAGATGCCTGGTACAATGTTGGACAGTGTCCCCGTCGTGACATGGAATATGGACATGGTTGTGTTCCCTAGATGAACATTGGCCCAATTAATATTGGGGAGCAAAACACAATTACCCACAGCTGAGGCCAATTAGGCTTCCACCTGGTACCATTCTCTGAGCACACTCCCCCCACTCCCCTCTGTAGCTGAGCCTAACCACGTCCCACCACCACATACCCCCACCGCCTGAATGTAGAATTCTGCCAGCTCCAAGAAACACCTCACCTCTTTGTTTGTCTAGCACCACGGGCAGGCTGCGATATCGGCGGTCTTGTCCGCCTTTCCGGCGCCCAAGTGGTACCCCAGATACCGTACCTCTATCCGTCCAACTGCACACTTCTGTGGTAAGCCACGCCTGCCTCAGGGACTCCAGCACCGCGCCCACTCGATGCACATGTGGTGCTGTGGATGATCATATCATCCAAGTAGTCAGCCACATATGCAGCCTGCTGACGCAGCACCCAGTTCATGAGGCGTAACCCATACAGAGTGGAAAAGGTCTTTTCCCTGGACTCGACAGAGGAATATGCCAGTAGCCCTTGGGTAAATCCAGTGTTGTAAAGAAAGGTTGAGGTGGTGGATCTGTGTAGTTCCGCTGCTGTCAGAACGCACTACCTCATAGTTGACATCCCCCACCGTGTGACCATAAAGAGCCCTTGCCCCTTGTCGAGGAGTTGAGCTGGAAGAAGAACGCAATACACGTACCTTCTCTCCTGATGTGAATTGTCTCAGACTGGCCCCTCTGTTGTACAGCCGTTGTGCCTGGAGCAAATTCTCACGTGACATCATACCCAGTGTGGGTCCTGACTCCTTTCCCCTGCTTCCTGAATCCAGACCCTGGCCTGGACCTGGCCTCCTTCCCAAATGGCCCTGCCTCCTGCCTCAGGAGCCTGGCCTCATTGGTCCAGCCTCTATCGCAATGCCTCCTGGCTGGCTGGTGGGTTGGCCTCCTATTTCCGTGGCCCTGCCTGCTGGTGTCCCCCCACCGCCTGCTCTCCTCTTTTCCTCCTTCTGTTCCATGGAATGTATACTTCTGGATGTGGTCAATTTCACTACATATTATTCATACATTGTTGTCATTCATTCAGTGTTGTAACTCTGTAACGCTGTGTGCATGTACGGATCATAGACTTCAAAGTCTTATTCAGACACACCGCTAGATCTTCAGTCAGTCTGTGGGTGGTATACACTGGTCAGAACTCAAGTGAAAAGTCTTCGATGGAGTGGAACTTGGAAGCCAGTGGACGCTCCCCTGGAGGCTCCCCATTTCCCCCTCCCTATCTGCAGTGTCGGACAACCTTGCGTCTACGCTGAGCACAGTGCATATACCTAATGACCCTGTCCTAATGGGGCCACAGCGTGTTTGAATGCAGGAGTTAACCGCAACATTTACACTCTGTTTTTTTCCCTATGTATCTAATCGCCAATGACCCTATGGGATACTTGTAAACATTCCCATGCACACACCGAATCTTCCCTGACAAAGCCTCCACCAATGCCCAGGCTGAACTAGGCTCTGGTGGATCATAGACTGCATATAGCCCGAATCCACCATCGCCCGAATCCACCATCGCCTGGATTCTTACTAGAATGCGGTACGTCGCTCCTGGACCGTGGCAGGGTGTTGGAGAGCCGGCAACCCGGATCGCCTGGCCTACTTCCATCAGCGGATACTCCTTCTGGAAGTGTCCAGGCTGACCGCACCTCCAACACTCCTGCCCTGGTGGTTAAGGGTCTCTTTGTGGGCTGGGAAGGGTGCCAGTGTCAGCTGTATGGGCTGTATGGGCTGCGCCAGTATGGGCTGCGCTAGGAGCTGCAGAGTGAACCTCCTCCGTGGGGGATATATATAGTTTTTAATTGAATAACACAATATTTAAAAACATTCTTTACCATTTAGGGCCAACATGTTACGTGTCTACTAACTAAAGTAGTCACAGTCTGCATGATCAAGCTGCTTTATGTAGTGAATTAAGATCACGTGGAACACCTCCATTGTTTATTGGAACATTAATTATTTGACAACTGGATAAAAATAAGAACTGAACAATAATAAAAATACTTCAAGAAATGTTGTGTACTCTGCCTTGGGACATTGGTCATCACCAGAGTCTTCCACAAGCTGTAATTATAACAGCTGTGAGTACTGATAATAGTACTAATGTTTAGATTCATAATGATAATTGCGTGAGAGTGGCTCTGGAGAGGCCTGAAGGGACGGTTTGTCAGGATCGAAGACTTGGAGACTTCTTATTGTATTTTGGGGTTCAATAACTTTTCAAATCTAATGTACTATTGCTAATTTCTTATCATTGCCAACGCTGCCTTAACTTTAAACGATTGAAAATGTAATAAATAATCTTAGTTTTTGTTCTTGTTAGCAAGTTAACTTTACATCACGTAGAAAAGTATAAATTACTTTATCAATATTTAAGAGATCTAAAACATTTTCAATCAACTAAGGTCAGTTGAGGACCTGGTTGTGCAATATCCTGTTAACTGTTTTGCACTTTAAAATAAAAGTATCTCTTATTTTCAAATTCCTGGACAACATATAACAAATGTTCGCAATTAATTTAAACTATTAGTGTTCTTATCAATTATTATTTTTAAGATTTCAACAGCAAAATAAGACAATTTTATAGTTTTCTTAGTCTGTGCAGTTGTTCTGACAGCTGCGCCACTGGTTTGAGATACCAAAACATAAAAGAATATATTATTTGAATGTTCCAAAAATATATTCGCCACAGCTTGTATTTAATGGAATAGTACATGTTATCAAATGATAACAAATATTGATGTGGTCTTATTTTACCCAATTAAATAGCAGTAGCCCACTACTTCTAAAGAAATATAAGTATTCTTTATTCCTTTGACGATATATTGCAGCTTGTTTTTTATGTCATTAAAAATTAAACAGTACACCACATATTTCAGTCTTCACACTCTTTTGGCTGAAATACTTTGTATATTTTCTTTTCTCTCTCTCTCGATTAAACGTCAAAACAAACAATGAAAACTTGCACGGAGTGTATGACTTATATTGTATTGCGCCAAACGTGTTCAGAGACAAATTGTAATTGACAGTTTAGCTGTCAAATGAGAAGATTTGTTATCCGACCGCAAGTTTAACGTAATAAAAGTTACGTGACGCAATAAGCGTAATTTCCGGTGGAATACTCCAGCGGATTTATCCTTGATCTTTAAAAGGACACGCTGAGAACTCATGTGAGAAGTTACAAAGTAAACGTCATACGTTATGCATACAGTAGTCAGCGTTGTAACTCAAAATAGGGGAAGTCACTCAAGTCAGTGAAGGGACACAGAGATCAACAGCGAGATAAAGAGGAAAGAACCAACAAGCTCGTGCGCACTTACAGTCTCCGTCATTTGATTGATCTATACTTCGTCATCTTTGGAGATCCTTTCGGGTAAGATGAAACAATATGCATGTGTATTTGGTACCTGTATGTCCATCATAAATAGTGAACATAGACATGTGTAGAATGAAATATAGGCCTGCATCGCACGAGTGGACCGTTTCATTGTGACGCAGTTGCGGACACGCTCTCCAGAGTATGAATGGTGGGGCGTTTAACGGCTCTAAATATCTTCACCATCAACCAACTTTGAGTGATAATCAACTGGGGAAAAAAGAAGAAAAAAAAAAAAAACTATTGATTTGTTAAAAAAAAAGGAGAAAAAAAGTGTGTGATGACAAATGGATAAGCGTTTTATAATGAAAATGTGACCCAGTGCATGTTGAATTATTCAAAAGTGATCATAAACAAAACAATAAATACATAGTTTCTACCTCATCACTAACAACTCAATTGTGTTTTAGTGAAATGGAGTTATTCAACCTTTCATAGGTCACAGCTTAATTAGTATAACTCACTTGATTTCATGACAAATTCATGTTCAAACAATTGTTTATTTAGATTGGCAACATCTAGATATAAATTGCATTAGTCGATTATGACATGTATTGTTCCCCTAAATTTAATGATCATTTTGAAAAAATGATCATGGGGTGATAAATATAGTTGAGACACCTGTTCTGTTCAGGGTCAAATTTACCCGCTCACTCAAAATCAAGCCAAATTAGTTATACGTATTTGTATTCGAAGTACAATGTATATATGTTTATTTATAGTGTTAAGATACATCCATTAAATTATAAAAGAAGACCAAAGGCCAGCGCACAGTCAGTCTGTTGCTACAGTAGTATGTATCTGCAGTGTGTACTGTTGGTAGGACTTCGAAGCAACCCTTTTGTATATTTTGCCCCTCTCCTGATAAGTGTGGGCGGGGAAAAAAAGGTTCCCATCAAAATAGTATCTGTATTTCTCGCATAGTGAGAAAGAGAGTGTGGGTGGGTCTGAGTTTGGGATGAAATAGTGTGTGTCACTCTCAGTCTTTCAGATTATTAAAAAACCTATAGTACCATATTTATTAGGAGAGACATGTAAGAAACCCTTACTTTGGTGTTCCCGGTCCAATAAAGGTGTATTTAAGGGGAAAGTGAGAAGAAAAGAAACATTGTTCGGTTTGGAAAGGTAGTTTCACGTGGGATGATGGGCACATATCAGGATAGAGATGGTTCTCATAACAAAAACCTGTTTCTTTGTGTGCGTGTGCACCTACGTGGTGAGATTTAGTGGGAGGGAGCAAGAAAGATTGTCATTTTAAAGAAAGAAACGGTCTGAACTTGACACTTCTGTCCACTTATATACTCCACTTTCACTGCCAGTCAAATTAACCGTAATATCATCTCTGTAATATAAACCTGCAGGGGGGGGCGATTGCAAATACATGTATAGATATTATTATTTTGATATTGATTACAGTAAATAAGGTAAGCAGAAGTTGTATACAGAAAAAGTACTTTAACATGTTTTCCCAAGATTTTGAAACGGTTCTGTTTGACTCGTATCATAACAGGAGTGTTAAACAATATATGGTTTAATGTCATAATGCTAATATAGATAAGCGCCTTTTTTCTATTATTTATTTTACAGCTGTGAGCCAGAGACCATCATGATCCTGCGGTCTCCCTCCTCTGGTAGGTACCGTTATTTAAATTGCACCTCATTATTTGCAGGGGTGCCAGAGGTCAAGACTATACGTAGGTCGACTTGGATCAATTTAAGCATGAAAATAACCACAAATGTGCTCAAGTAATTGTAGAGTGTAAGGATTACAGGTACTGGAACCCAAAAGCACAACACGTAAACAGGAATGCAGGAAGAGGATATTTTCTTGGTGATTCAGGCAGGGCCAAAACCAGGTGGTCCATTAAATAAGGCAACACATCCAAAAAGGGGGGAGGCCAAATCTTAAGTCAGGTCAACAGACAAACAGGGTCTTAATGGGCAGAGCATAATTAGTATCTAGGAATTCCCTGGGGCGTTTGGCAATGACACACAAGACAATCTGGAGATGACAAGTGGAAGTGAGGGAGCTAAATAGTGAGGGACTAATGAGGGGATGGGCTGCAGGTGAGAAGGGCGTGAGGACCAGGTGAAGGGAATGAGGGACTAACGAGGTGAGGATGACAGGCTCTGGAATGATAGGAGAGTTAATTAAGCAGGCAGGATGAATATAATTATGAAGGTGGGGAAGTCGTGACATAAAGATGCTTGGACGGAATAACAATTTTGTAAAACACAAATTAAACAAAAACATAGAATACATAGCATGAAGTATATATGAGGAAGTTATGATGTGTAATCATAAGTCATTACAGTACAAATACATTCATGTACATTACATAGTCCACACAGTTTGAGGATAGTTTATAGTGATAGAATGTTTTATTGTTAATATTCACTTTAAATCGCTTTAAATATGTACTGTGAAATCACATTATAGAATCATAAGCCATATCCAAACAGAATGTACAGGAATACATGTTGAATGACTGGTGTATGGTATTTGCACTTAATTACGATGACATTGTCTTTTCTCCTAGACTTTATGTCATTATCATACAACACAGTTTACTCTGTGAATGTAAATAGTCGATATTGTTCAGTTAGTTCAAGCCAGATTCTCCCTGTTCTGAATTGTTTTCCTTGTTTTTATTTACTTTTTGAAGTTTTTACTAGTTACTGCAACATAGCTAATAATTGCTAATAATTGCATAACCATGTCTTAAGTGGTTAGAGCAACGCTTTGGAGTGAGACCTGCAACCTGGCCGGGTGGTTTACCAATAGACACTCCGGGCAGGATGCACACCAACGGCGCACATCTGCCCAGGTGGCGGACAATAAAATCGTATCATTATCCGGTCTAGTGTTTTATCATATCCCATGTGACCACCCATTGGGTTATAGTGAGCTTTTCGGCAACAGCAACTGGGTGTTTTCCTCCCCTGTCCGAGTGTCAAGGCTCACTCTATACAGCCTGTACTTAATCAGTAAAGATTGCAGATCTGACTGTGCTGCATCAGGGTGCACCAGCTGACCACCATTTCTTATCACTTGGTCCAAGACTTAACGTAGAGTATCGTCCTCTACGGGAGGCTCTGCTGGCCCCACATCCCCGTCTGCAGTGTCGGATAATATGGAGGACAGAAAATGCCTTCAGTATAAATAAATAAATAAACGCATGAATAATTACAGAAATAAATAAGTGCTTGAATAAATAAATAAATACAGGAATAAATAAGTAAATGCTTAAATAAATGTATATAGAAATACAGAAATGCTTAAATAAATGTATAAATAAATAAATACAGGAATAATTAAATATAAGTTATACCTAAACAGGACATCATTAAATAAATATATTTCTACATTTCTGTATTTATTCATGCATTTATGTCTGTATTTATGTAGTAGTACAGTAGTTCTTCATTTATTTATGTGTCCATTTATGTGTCCTTGTATGCAGATTAACTTTGAGGGATCGAACCTCGGTCTAAACTAAGTATGATTGGTCACAGGAGTTTGATCACATCTGGTATGTTATGCTCCACTACTTCTGCCTTGCACCTGTTGTTTAAGTTGGTACACTCTGCTAACCCTTAGCAGAAGTTAGCCTAGACAGCTTTTTGACTTCAGCCATTTATCAATTCCAATTACACTGAGTACAGACTTGTGTTCTTTTGGAGTTTGGACTTGAGAGACTCTGTGAATATTGATTCATGTATGGCCTGAAAAAAGTTGCGTGATTGAATCATTGCGTCTTAATTTCGATTTATTATTTTTCATTATCTCAACTTGAGGATTGAAGAGGGGCAAGCAGGCTCCAGGTATGTTCTGGCTTGGTTCAGATTTGTACTATGCTCTCCATGTAAAGGGTCGGTTCTTTTCCTTATCCCCCTTGGGTTAGTGGTTGGATGGCTTTCCCCCTTTAGGAGCATATGGCGGCGGCATGGAGACCAGGTCAGGATCCACGCAACCATGTCCCTCTTACAAAGGACACGGTTGAGCAGTGCATTATTTTTCCCCACAACACTTGCTATTAATGGTTAATCTTTTATTGCATTCATTCCTTAATCTTTTCTTTTCCCTGCTTTGTGCTTCCTCGATCCACATACTATATCCCTACCAGTCATCCTTAAACGGTTCACAGTGCTTTCTTACTCCCTTGGACTTCATCTTCATCCAATAAGTGTTATTACTGAAGATATGATATTGTTGACCGGCCCCACCGGCTGCACAGGCTTTGACTTGAACTTCCTTTGACTTTTACCCATTCTCTCTATAGTTACTAGTTCACGGGATTGCCAGAATTAGCTGGTGCGATCAGGAAATGATAATACGAAATCAAACCAAAAATAACCTACCAGCACACCAGGTCACATCTGCCCAGCAACCTTATATACCATAATACAAGTTTAATTTCTCTCTGATTACATGTTTATAGAATTTTCAGAAAGATGCTTTGCAGTCAGGAAATTATGCACAAGATCATACCTACAAAACTACAAGGATACCAGGACGTGCCTATCCAGACCCTAAAGTGCGAGTTTACAAGTTGCGGGCCTTCCCGCAACTTGTAAACTTTGTGATGTCTGTTACATCACAAAATGATCTCTCACCGAGAGGGATTCTTTTTCCCAAAATCCAGAATTGGACCGGCAATCTCAACCTCTATCTGAGGACAGCCGCTCACCCTCCGGGAGGAATCGGTTATTCTCTTTGGCCTCTGTCATCCAATGGAGTCCTGATTGCTCGTCTTATTCCTATCCTCGTCGGCAAACAAATGCAATGTGAAACACTTACCGGTAAATGTCTTTAAGCATTTATTTAACAAACACACACAATAATTCAGTTCAATGGACAGAGGTATTTCACTACAGATGGCTTGTAGGTCTGACCCATAATAATATATAACTTCATCTATAACTGGTAAAGCTTTAAGGACACTTTCAGAATCTTTACAACTTTTTCTTTTAATTTCAACTAATTGAAACTGGGTAATGTTTATTTAACTATCCTCAATTTAAACACCTTCATCAACATTTCTGCTGGTATGTTCACCCGATGATAGTAGGGATTTAGCTTTTAGCCTTAGTAGGGCAGGGTTTATTGAAATAACACTGACAATACTAATTGCTGTTGTTGTGTGGTCTAAGGTCTCTTCCAGTGTACCAAAAATCTCTTTCTGAGTGATGGAGCCACGGGACTCCAGATCAAGGAGTTTGCACGTAAAAATGCAGCCAATGCTCTGTCTGTTGCTAACATGGTCATGGGCATGGCCTCCATTATGAGCAGTCTAAATGGGTGAGTTTACATTATTGGATTTTGTTTTATTAAATATTAGTCAAGCTTAATTGCAGGATGACCGAACTCTATAGACAAAAACATTCATGTTGATACAAATTAAGAATTTGCCAAACATTCAAGCACAATATAAAACACAACAACATTCTACAATAAATGTGTGTGTATATATACAAACAGGCTTTTCAATTAAAAACTATATATTTATATATATATATTGTTTGTTTTTCTTTAGGCACCATCATGCTGCCTGTTGGCTGGTTCTGATTGGCTACCTTCTGGATTTGGCAGATGGAGCCGTTGCCAGGCTACTTGGTGCCTGCTCTGCATCGGGTAAGTCAAGTGTTTTTGTCCGGAACTTTTACCAAATCACTGCACTCTGGACTTTGCAGATAGTCCGCTCAAAGTCATGAACAACAAGAACTAGCAGAAGAAAAGACTGAATACTCTGAATAGTCTTAAATTGTATCCAATAGAAGAGTCACACATATTTAATGGTATGGAATTTGAACTTTGTCAAATAGCATCTTTTTAGCTTTTCCCATATTTCGAAGGAATCCCCACATTAGGAAATGTTCAGGTTTTTTTTAAGTGTGAATGGCATGCTATCCCATTGTCATCCAATGCAGATAAACAAAACACAAGATGTGTCTTGTTTTCAAAAGATCACACAGCAAAATATGAAATGGAGAGTCACAAATAGCAGTTTTAAAAGCTTCCAGTGTGAAAGTTGAGAGGCCTGAATAATCTTGTCCTCATCTGATGAAAACATGCTCTGTAGCCTACTGTAATCTTCACAGAACCGCATTTTGAATCTTCTTTTTTCATGTCCAGGTGCGAAGCTCGATGATTTTGCTGATTTCACAACCTTTGGGATTGCCACCTCATTGCTCCTAATGACATCTGACCTGCTGGACAACATCCTATGCATGTGTTACATCCTTACAGTGTTGTTCCGCCTGTGTTTCTGTCAAAGTGGTAAGTTCCAAAATGTATAGTTTCTTTATGCTGTTTTATTATTTAAAGGACCTACTAAAGATGTGTTCTTGTTGGGTCCATAGGGATCCCGTTCATGTTTCGCGGACTGCCCTGCACCTACTCCTCAACCTTCCTGGCCAGTGCCTCTTTGCTGCCAGGGGGAAACCAGGCAATGATGCGTGTCATTGCAGTGGCCATGATCCTCTTCATGATCAGCCAGAACTTCTACCCTCATGACAGAGTACTGGAGTCCCAGGCCTGGAAGAAAGCAGTCTTTGTTGGAGGTAAAGCCATTAAACAATGAATCCATTAGGGTTCACATCTCTCTTGGACAAGAGCTAAGAGTAATGATTGCATATGCCTGAGTATAATTCATATTTTAGAAATGTTGCAGCAAATCAGATATCAGGTAAATCATTGAGCATCTGGGTGTGATAGAGCCACCTAGCCATATAGGTAGTTTTGGTAACAAGGGCTTTTTTAATGCCAATACCTGCTGTTGTGGAGTTTGTCATTTTTTTCAGTGTTTTTACTCTTAACTTCTATTTTTTTGTTATTTTCAGGAGTTGTCATGGTGTTCTGCTCATCCTTCCCCCCTGCATGTGTGTACTATCTGCTGTGGTCAGTCTCCTACATTCTGTTCCCAACATCCCTTTGGAGCAGTAAAGTGTAAAATGGGTGCTGGCTTTGTCCACAACTCCCATGTAGGTTAGCCTCTAAGGCCCATCTGGGTGAACTGAGGCTTCCAGACTGCTGCTGCTCCCTACTGCCATGGAGGATCCAAGCTGAAACATGCTCATGTTCCACAGGCGAACACTCGCTCTATTTGACCTTCATTTTAATGTAACACCTCTAAAACAGAGCCCAGATTCAAGAGAGTTAGAGTGAGGGGTGAGAAGTGCATTTTAATGTTACTAAAGTGAGGATGAGCTTTCATGCTGTCTTTTGTTTGTGCTGCATTTTCAGATGTCAGATGGTTTGTTCCACTAATGTTCATTGAGTTCATCTCCCGTGTAATCGCTCACTTCTAAATGAGTCTTTCGTCAATGTTGTGAACACGCAGCAGTAGTGCCACTCCTTTTCTCAAAGGATGATATCCCCAAAAAATATTTCTAACTAAATAATTACACAATAAAAAAATGTTGCTTCTAATTTGGTTATTTAAATATGTAGTTGTCTAAACCCAAAGGATCATAACTCTTATTATGATCGTACCATTTTACAAGATTTGAATTCCACGTAATTTCTTCTTTATAACAAAAAAATTGGTGTTCATACAATCTTTTGTTATTTGTTATAGTTTGAATGAGGTTAGCTGTCACATCACTTTCCCTAAAATCGAGTGATTTACAGTAGGAAACGTTTCAACATAATGGTACAGTCATTCCTAATATTAGATTTTCTGTGTGAATGTGGGGAGACAAACAGCTGTCTTAAAGAGACAACACACAGGCTAGTTTCACCACGTGTAATTATGCCTCCTTGCACTACGTGTGTCTGTGACAAATTCTGAAATCATATAGTATACCCATATTTAATGTAGACTCATCCATAACTTAGGTTTATTGATTCTGATGGAAGCTTTAATGATTTTAACCCTCTTTATAAACAATATCAGAACCCGGAAGAGACTTTTTGTATTAATTAATTAATTAATTAATTATTAAAATTAAACAAAAGGCTGTGTTTTCTTGTTCTGATTGATCTAAATCAACTGTGTTTGTTGACCTGGTTACAATAACTAATGTTTTGAAGAAATCTCAAGTGTATAGTAAATAGTAGGGCTGGTATATATGGCTGACGTTTTGTATTCTAATATAGGTCCGTCAATAACGATACCGTATATATCACGATAAAGAATGTTTTATGTTAATTTAAAAAATGGTCTACTTACAATAAAATATGTCTTGTCAAGTCTTTGTTCCTTATCTATCTTATAAGTAATACATAATAGAAAACTAAATGCAAATGTAATATTTACAAAAATGTTATAACATCCTTGAATCACATCCCTAGCGACAGTCTTTACAACATGCCACTCGCTTTACACTCGCTGTAGTAACCTGATCGCCGAGAGGCACAGGACGCTTTTGTTTTTACCCTTGCTTTTTTCTATTTGCGCTGTGATGTGACATTGGTGTAGCCGCTAGTACCTTCACCTCACAGCAAGAGAGCTGACGGTTCAATTCCCGGTCGGGGTGGTCCCTCTGTGTGGGGTTTGCATGTTCTCCCCTTGGCAATGTGGGTTCCCTCTCCAGCTTCCTCCCACAGTCCAAAGACATGCTCAGGTTATGTTCTCTAAATTTCCCATAGATCTGAGTGTGAATGATTTTTAATGCTTTATTACATATGTATTCATTTTTAACTTGTTTACACTTTTTTACACTTTTTTAACTTTTTTTATTACTTTTTTATTACTTTTTTACTTTTTGTAACTTTTGTATAACTTTTCATTACTTGTTTACTACTTTTTAATATATTTTTTACTTTTTGTAACTTTTGTATAACTTTTCATTACTTGTTTACTACTTTTTTACTTTTTTTATATAGTTATATCGTTTTTTAGGCTAGATGGGTGGGGCTTCTCCTGATTGAAGATTAATGCAGACACATATCAACTAAATTAATTAGTTAGTAGCTGTATTTTTTTCATATTAGTTAAGAATGAACCTCGCTACTGTACAACTTGGTTCCCTTCTTTGTATTACTGTATTACTTTTTAAATTGTTTATAACTTTTATAATTCTTAACACATTTTTTAGTTTTATAAACTTTCTAATTACTTTTTTACTTTTTTATTCCTTTTTTGTACTTTTTACATTTTTACAACTCTTTAACTTTTTAGTACTTTTTTACTTTTTAATATTTTTTATATAACTTTTAAACTTTTTATAACTTTTTATAACTTTTTTAAACTTTTTATTAATTTGGTACTTTTTTGTACTTTTTATTGAATTATTACTTTATTACTTTTTCATTACTTTTGTACTTTTTATTACTTTTGTACTTTGTCTTACTTTTGTACATTTTCATTACTTTTGTCTTTTTATTACTTTTATACTTTTTCATTACTTTTGTACATTTTCATTACTTTTGTACTTTATTACTTTTGTACTTTTCATTACTTTTGTACTTTAAATTACATTTGTACTTTTTCATTACTTTTTCACTTTTTCATTACTTTTGTACTTTTAATTTTTTTTCTTTTATTATTTGTTATAACTTTATTCATTTGTATTACTTTACAGTGATATTGATGCTATAACAGTTATATTTTTCCAGTTACAGCACTCAAAAAAAAACGATTCAAGCCTGAGAGGTGACACATTTAAATATGGTTTGATACATTTAATTAAATCAATAACACAAATGAACATATTTATATGTAATGGGTGTAACACAACATGTAGGAATTATTTATATTATTAGATTTGTTTAGGTTAGATGGGTGGGACCTCTGCTAGAGTGCTTAAATAAAATTCAAATATTGGCATAATATTCATAATATTTTTTCCCCGCTAACTTTAAATTGAATTTATTAAAATCCACACAGAAATATCTCATGAAAATATTCAGGGGCTTAGCAGAGGTCACGACTAACACGACTGCAGTGTAATTTCTCTCAAGAAATGTAAGGATTTGCTTTAAATAAAATTCAAATATTGGCATAATATTCATAATATTTATTTTTCACTTCAAAATCCACACAGTAATATCTCATCTCATTTAGTTTAATCCATCACTATATCTGTATTTAAAGGTGTCTTTCATCATCACGTTCACCGGAAGTTCGCTCTTATTTTGAAGACAGTTTTCACACACTCGCACCGTAATGCCTGGTACGTGTACTGAAATATATGAGGCGGCTGGCTTGACCGCAGTGGATATGTGATACAGTCTCTCAGGACAATCCGTCCATTATTTTGCAGGGTTTCAAACGATTAGAAATTATTGAGCTTGAGTATTTTGTTGGGTAATAATACGTTTTGAATGTTGAAAGCGATTCCATTGATCTTTTTCCAGAAAATTTTGATTTTTTCAACTTTGCACCTTCAATTGAAACAGACACAATCTCCAGGTTTGATAAATTACAGTGCATGTCCAAATGCTCCTGGCCCGGCCCCTCTGTCAAATTTTAGAACCGATTGTGGCACACAAGTCAAAAAGTTTGCCCACCCCTGGGTTAAAGTGAGCCTGTTTTTATCCTCCTCCTCGTTGTGTTTCTTCACCTCCTCCTGTGTCCGTCGTCCAGTTGGAAGTGACATTCACTTTGCCCAACATGGCTGCTTGAGCAGTTATCATGTGTGTCCTGGTGTTCTAATGTTTTCTATGTGCTTCATGATTGGCTAAATTGTATATCACTTGTTTATATCTTTTATCAGTAATAGGCTTGACTTCTAAGTTTCTTCTGGGCCCCACTGATACGGCACCAGTGCAGCTGAGACATGCAGACAGACGGAGAGGACGTGCAGGAAAAGGCTATATTTTGCACAGATATCATATTTTACAAATATTCATGGCTTTATTACATACCTCCAAAACATAAATATTTACCATTTGTATAATTTATAAGTATAATTTATATTACTATATTACTATTAACTTTTATCTTTTTTGGGGTGGGTCGGGCCAGGCCCCGTGGCCCTCTATGGGCCAGTCGCCACTGGACATCACTTGGACAGACCAGGACGAGGTGGCTAGATACGTCACATGATTTACGCCCTTATTAAATACAAGTGAATTCACTGTGCTCATCTGTAGATTCATACAATTCAGTATATTAATATGTGTGTATATATATATATACCATATGATATAAATATACAATATACATATTGTATAATGTGAATCCCATGTATATAATATCTAAATAGAACATGTGTTTTTTGCTAAAAGTGGTACATTTTATGCAATCATTTGACACCTTGTGGAAACTCCGGTGACAAGTATTGGCACTGGCAGTTTGTGGCACCGACTGATAGCTTAAGGAGAAGACATGTGGAGATATTATCCGACTTGTTTATTTCTAACATTTAGGCATAACCACTCGTCAGTTGGCACTCAGCAGATGCCGCAAAAAAAGTGAAAAGCGGTCTTGTAATTATTGCAGCTGATTATCTATGTTTATTTACAGTTTTTCTCGGTTGATTACACACAAAAACTGGAACTTCTAACACAATGTCCACAACCTGTAACTCATGTGCCAACTCCCTAAACCAATTCTGCTAAACTACAAGCACAATTATATAGCTTTAGACACAGATTTCAATTGTTAGCCACACTTTCTTTAAAACACAACACACAAGTGTACTGCTTTAGACACAAATTTCAATTGTTAAACCACACTTTCTTCAAAACACTGAACACCATCCTCTCTACTTTGCACACGTCACCAATGCCAACGCCTCCTTGTGTTCAGTCAGAACACACTGCTACTCAATTGGCAAAACTTCCATTTCCACGGCTGTGCAATTTGGAATCAAGGCTTTAGAGATATAAAGGCCACAGGTGACCTCCTGATTTACATTACATTACATGAT
Organism: Liparis tanakae; assembly: GCA_036178185.1. Taxonomy (NCBI): domain Eukaryota; kingdom Metazoa; phylum Chordata; class Actinopteri; order Perciformes; family Liparidae; genus Liparis; species Liparis tanakae. The sequence goes on from CM070097.1 coordinate 8,808,924, forward strand.
TTGACTTGATTTGAAGAAGAATGGATGAAAACATGGAAGGTAGAGGAGACCAGAGAGGCAGATGAGTAAGAGTACGAGGAGGAGGACGAGGAGGACAAGGAGGAGAACGAGGAAGAGGAGGAGGAGGACGAGTGAGAAGGAGGGGTGTGATCTCAGATGAGATTGGGGCCTCACTAATTGACCATGTGGTCAACCATGGTTTACCCATGCAAGAGGCTGGCCAGAGGGTCAACCTCATATACTGTAAGACGCTTTTCAGTAGCATCCATCATCCGGACGTTCAGAAGAGAGAATAGGTAAGAAACAGAACTCTGACAGGAAAACACAAGTTTGAATCCTTATCAGGAGCATAGCGTTCATGTATTTACTGTAGAACTATTTTACATTGTACTGTATTTGTATAGTTTGCAGAACTGAAAGATTACCCCAGGGTGGTGGAGGGAGCGTATGTTTACAGAGGAGCAGGAGACGGCGATAGTAAACATGGTTCTGGCGAATAAAGCATTACAGTAACCATAAAACAAATAAGAACTACCACTATTGATGACCAGGCCATGTTCCACACATTTTTTTGGTCCTTTTTTATTAACACTTTTCTTTCTTTCTCCTGACAAGGCTTTCATACTGGTGTTTTCCCATTACATCGTTGTGTTTTCCATTGAGCACATCAGTGTTCTATCGATGCTTAGAATGTCTACGTATATGCTGGGCTGTGTTTGTCATTTGAAAACAAAACACCCTTTTGAGGTGACATAACACTGTTTACAGAGACAACAGTACACTACTGTAAACCAGCCTGCTCACAGAAATTCCAATAATCAGGCATCAAGCCTCCGGTTCCTGTCTGGCCGGAGGGCCTCATCTACGTCGCAGGCAACGTTATCCCTGTCCAAGCAGCGTTGGAAGAATCGCCTCGAATGACGCATGAAGCCCTGACCGGCCTCGGGAGTCACGTCGCTGCAAGCCTCCTCCATGGCCTGGAGCATTGGGACCTGGACCTGTGGGTTCCGTTCGTATACCTTCCACCTCCAAGCTGAAAAGAATTCCTCAATAGGATTCAGGAAGGGTGAATAAGGTGGAAGGTATAGAACGGAAAAATGTGGGTGGTCCTGGAACCACTCGCGCACTTGAGCAGCCCGGTGGAGACTCGCATTGTCCCAGATGACAACATGGTCGACCCGCTGTTGGTCATCTATTTGGCCAGGTGGTACCAGCAAGTCATGCAGGCCATCTAGGAAGACGAGGAGACGGACGGTGTTATAGGCCCCTAGTTGGACATGACGGTGCAAGATCCCATGTTGATTCATAGCGGCGCACATCGTGACCACGCTGGCCGGGGACCTCAACAATGGCCCGCTGGCCGATGACATTTCTGCCCCTTCGCCTCCTCTTTACCAGGTTGAAACCCACCTCATCAATAAAGATGTAGTGGTACAGTACATTTGCTGTGTCGTGTTCCTGGATCCGCTGATAGAGAGAGCATGAGAATGCAAGTTACAGTATGGACACAGAGAGATCAACACAGTGGGCTACAGGGAGTCACTGTAAAGAAAGCACAATATTGAATTACAGGTATATGCATGTGTCAGTGGTGAATGTATTGTACTTACAAGCACAAACTCTCGCTGTAACTCCTTGATACGGTCTGTGTTCCGTTCAAATGGGACCCTGTAGACTTGTTTCATCCTCATGGTATTCCTATGAAGGATGCGGTCCAATGTGGAAAGACTGACAGTCTGGACATTTCTAAATACAGCACGGTCAGCCAGGATCCAAGCTTTTATTTGTCTCAGTGTCAGAGCATTGTTCTCACAAACTAGTTCTACAATTGCCATCTCCTGTTTGGCTGTGGAAATGCACGCTCTGCCACCACGGTGTGGTTCTCTTTCAGTCCTGCAAAATACAAATACTGTGAGCACACTGTATTCTATTGATATGCAGTATTGCAGTACACAAGGCAAATATATTTCGTACCTGTTCTCCCTCCTGAAAGTTCCTATGCTGGCAGCAGCTGTGAAGCGGCTGAGGTTCGGTTGGACCCTCTGGCCATCCTCCCTCATGCTCAACCCATGGTTGAGAACATGGTCGACAACAGTTGCCCGAATTTCATTTGAGATCACCATTGTCCTTCTTCTCTCTCCTCCTCCTTGTCCTTCTCCTTGCTTCTTGTCCTCCTCTTACCTCTCACTCTCACTCTCACTCTCACTCTCACTCTCACTCTCACTCTCACTCTCACTCTCACTCTCACTCTGACCCCTCTCCTTCTCTGGTTGTCGTTATCTGCCATGTTCTCCATTGCTCATCAAACAAAACTGAGGCTGAAGGCACTCTTATGCTACAGTCCTGATTGCAAATTGCTCAACAGACCTGAATGTTTAGAGATTTGACTACTTGTGTGTTGTAGGTTGATGCTTTGAGATTTTAATTGAGAAGTGTGTGCAACAACTGAACATTGTGTGTAGTGTTTTGACAACAAGGGATGTGTAAGTGACATCAGAGTGTAAACAAAGAAAATCTGAATCTATTGCAGATAAGGAAGTGTGAAATAGTGGCAAATTTGGTCGAACGATTGGTACATGAAGAGAAGGTTGTGAAAATTGTGCCGAACTTTCGCTTTTTGGGTGTTAATACGTTTCACTGATTACTAGACTTTATTAAGTAAAAGTTACACATTTTAATCATACAATAAATTAACTCTGTGGGAAGAGTAAATGTTACTCCCCAATTGCTCATACTGTTTACATGTTTTTATAATAACTGAACATAAACTGAAAAAGGTAAGTACATTTTAATTAATCAAAACGTCTATCGAGTTTAAATCAATCGACCCGCGCAATCTGCATTCACTCCAGCACTCTGATCACTCGTTAGTCCCTCATTCCCTTCACCTGGTCCTCACGCCCTCCTCACCTGTCTCTGATCACCTCGTTAGTCCCTCATTACCTTCACCTGGTCCTCATGCCCTTCTCACCTGCAGCCCATCCCCTCATTAGTCCCTCACTATTTAGCTCTCTCACTTCCACTTGTCCTCTGCCAGATTGTCTTGTGTTTCTCAGACCGAGCCCTTGAGCGTGCCACTGTGTGTTCGTTGATTAGGTCTGTTTCGTTCCTGATAAGACTTTAAGTAAAGCATCTTCATCATCATTTTCTGTCTCCTGAGTTGTGCATTTAGGTCCACCCTAAATCCCGTCATGACAAGTACTGCCAAAGCTTGCATGTTGCTTGTGGGGCTTATTTACGCCATGCACCTTGCTTACCCACCGGCATTTCGTTAAACAAGTGTGAATTTCTTGACACTGAATTTTTAGTTAAGAAAAATAAGTTTTTATAAAATGTAATGTTTTATTTGTTGACAAAATAAAGGATTTGAATTGCATTGTGGCTGTGATTTGTGATGTATAAAGATGAACATTCATCAATAGAGTATTAAGAAAATATACATAATTATAATAAGTCATATGACACAACTATAGTAATTGCAAATGAAAAAGTATATTAAAATCTACTTAGCTCTAAATGATAGATTTTACTTAATAATTTCATAACATTGAAATTCCTGTTTGTGAAAAAGTTAAGTAGACTTTACTTAATTGGCTAAATAAATATTACTTATATTTAAGCATAATTAAGTAACAGTTACTTAGTATTTTCATGTTGTTTTAGTCTAAAATTAAGTACGCTATACGTAAAACTGTCTAGTAGGATTTACTTAATCCTTCAACAGTAAAAGTTACTTAGTGTTAGTGCAAATTGTTACGAGGATTTTATTAAGTAAATCCTACAAGTCATTTATTTGAGTGTATTGCTGTGGCAATTATTACACAGAGAGTCCCACCACTAGGTGGCGGCCGTGCATCAGTCAGTTGGTTGACAAGCTCCAAGAAGCAGAAGAAGACGACCTTGACTTGTTGGGCGTCTTGTTTTAATGTGCAGGTTTACATACACATGATAAATAAATATTTAGTTGTGATCATATTGTATCATATCATTTATTTATGCTTAAACATAACTAATATTTATTTATCTAATTAAGTAAAGTCTACTTAACTTTTTCACAAACAGGGATTTCAATGTTATGAAATTATTAGGTAACATCTATCAGTTATGAATTAATAAAGTAGATTTTATTATACTTTGTCATTTGAAATTACTTAGTTGTATCATATCACTTATTATAATTATGTATATTTTCTGAATACTCTATTGATGAATGTTAATCTTTATACAATGTAATTCAAATCCTTTATTTTGTCAACAAATAAAACATTACATTTAATAAAAACTCTTCTTTTTCTTAACAAAAAATTCAGTGTCAAGAAATTCACACTTGTTTAACGCAATGCTGGTGGGTAAGCAAGGTGCATGGTGTAAATAAGCCCCATAAGTAACATGCAAGCTTTGGCGGTACTTGTCATGACGGGATTTAGGGTGGACCCAAATGCACAACTCAGGAGACAGAAAATGATGATAAAGACGCTTTACTTAAAGTATTATCAGGAACGAAACAGACCGAATCAACTAACACACAGTGGCATGCTCGAGGGCCCGGTCTGAGAAACACAAGACAATCTGGAGATGACAAGTGGAAGTGAGGGAGCTAAATAGTGAGGGACTAATGAGGGGATGGGCTGCAGGTGAGAAGGGCGTGAGGACCATGTGAAGGGAATGAGTGACTAACGAGGGAGTGATCAGATTCATTCAAACGCGATAGACGTTTTTAATTAACATGTACTTACCTTTTTCAGTTTATGTTCAGTTATTATAAAACATGTAAACAGTATGAGACATTGGGGAGTAACATTTACTCTTCCCGCAGAGTTAATTTATTGTATGATTAAAATGTGTAACTTTTACTTAATAAAGTCTAGTAATCAGTGAAATGTATTAATACAATGTAGAATATATACCAATTAATTAAGTATAATTTACAACACCAACAAATTTTTTTTTGAGTGCATACAATAGTTGTATTAAAATCGTTTTATACAATTAAAATAACCATTATCCTTTCTCTTAGAGTTGACAGATTTTTATTTTATGTTGGGTTTTTTCATTTTTATTTTTCATCGCTTTTGTTTCAAGGCTTGATTCTGCTGTTTTCTTATTCTTCCCTCTTGTTATTGTGTAATGCCTCTCACATCCCCTTGTTTCCCCCTCATCTTTGAGTTTGATTCGGCCCCCTAGAGGTTCTTCACAAATCCTCAATGAGGTTCCATGAAAGGTGAATATATAAAACCTTGAAATGCCTGGTCTAAAGGTTGGAAATGGTTCTTATTCACTCAATTAAAAAAAAGTATTTGGGATCCCAATGCAACTAATGTATTATTTATCTTCGCAGAAAGTTTTCACGTTTGGTCAGATATGAACAGGTGGATTGAATAGAGCCAACATATTATTTCACTTCTGAATGCCACAAAAAGAGAATAACTTGACTGAAATTGTACCAGATTAAATATGGTCAATGTCAGGACGACCTAAAAAAGACACTCCCCTTGCCTTTGGTGTTCCTTAACTAAATTCATGTGCTACCTTTTAATCTTATGAGTTCTTTTGTGCAGGTTTTAATAGCTGGTTGACTCTGTGCGGAATGGTTTCTTTAAATGCAGCATTTTTGCTTCTGATCACTTCATTGTTCCGCAAGAATCTATTGTTCAGATAACCATCCCTGAGGAGAGGACAATTACACCGCCTAGTAAGAGAGTTAAGATCCAATGTTCCTGAGTAGAAGTTACACCCAAATCAGGTTTCTAACCTAAACCAGTCCCTCGGTCACACTCGTGTTATGGTGTTTTGTAAGCGAATGTTACTTCAGTCAGACCTGGGGTCCATTTTCTTTTTCCAATTGTATTTGACACAGAGCCTCATCTGTTTTAATACAAATTTCTTTAATTTACCATTTTCCCATCGAGCAAAATATAAATCATCCCTCCCCAAGGTTGTCTAAGCTCCAGCCAGCTCTTTGTAGTCGTTCTGTTGTTCCTGTCTCCCTTCTCCTTGCAGTCAGTCACATCTTTTTCTACAATTTCCAGCAGCTGACATTCCAGCTGATCGCCTGCTTTTCTTGTTCCTAATTAACCTGGCAGCTATATAGCAGCTCATCTTTACTTATTCTTTGCCGGACGGTGCTTTCCAGCATGTATTTGAAATGTCTGATCTTTAATCGATGTTGTGTTGCTTGGCCCTTCCTAGAATAAGTTATCCTGATCTTTCTTTTTTTAAACATAATGTTGTATCTTATCCTGCTTCTGGCCTCAAGCTTGTCCGTTTTCTGGGCCATTACAACGGTTTACAAAAATGTGTCTGACTTATTTACATCATAGGCACATTCATTTATCACCAATGATTGGAGGTTGTGTGCATGTATGACTCCGCAGCCTGATGGAGGCGCTATGATCAATGGTCAGCTTTAAAACATCTTAACTCCTTGTACAGTAATATCTCATGGAAATAATCATGACATATCAGAGGTCGTCAATAACAAGTCTGATTTAAATTAAACATGCTACTTTATGAATTTGCCTCAAGAACCAATAAAGTCCACCAGAGTAAATGTTCCCCATGTTGTGGTAACTTATCAGCATGTTCTTATGTCGTAATTGGCATCACTTAACTAAAATACAACCTATAGAATCATACTAACCTTGACATAGAATCTATATCTGACTTCTGTTTCCTCTGTTTCTCGTCTGAAAGAAGAAGTCGCCGGCGGGAGGGAGAAACGTTACGTGGTGCGATGAACCACAATTACCTCACTGACCTCCTTTATTCAACATTCACATCACATCTACTGTGTGTAATGTCCCTCGGGTCCGGGACACTGTATCCTTATTCCAAAGGTGATGCTAAAATTAATTCACAATAGAAATAAGATCCCTGACATTTAGGACATGATTGAAAAGAAGAAGAAAAAACACAATTGAACATAATACCGACGCAGCACTTGCATCATGCTTTCTTCTTTAAGACATTCTGTGAGAGAGCCTACGATCATATTTCTGTCACAGTAAGGTCTTGTTTTTCCCCTGTCCATCACTTTCTAGGCTGTGGCCTGTGGGTGTATTGTGTCTCAGTATCATGCCGACAGCAGTTATTCTACACTAATCTTGTTTACTTATACTTTTCATTCAGAGACATTTACCACAGGGCCTCGTCAGCCTGGCTGACAACTCAATTGTTATCTACAGTAACTCAATAGTCAAATTCAACTGGTGAGCTCTCAGCTCCGTCCTTCTCCAATGAGTGACCGTGACACGAGGGCGGTATCACGGGATGCCTTGGTTACTAAAATGTACTTATCATACTGTGTCAATTTGCTTATCTACGTTATTGGAGAAAACTGACGTGAGTGTGTGTTCAAGGTACAGTATGTGTTTATTGTTCATAATATACCAAGCAAACATATGACCGTGTAACATTTCATTAGTAACTGGCAGATTAGTCTTGCTGTGTATCATAACTTTGGATATTTAAACTTCCTGAAACTGAATGTGTTTGATTTACTCTGGGTTACTTAAACAATTTTTTTTAAATAAATAAATTAAAAAAACATACAACAATAATACAAAAATAGAAGTTGTTGCTAATTTGAATACATTTCTGAGATTGAGGAGACAGAGAAACAATAGCACGGAACAAAAGAGCGTTAAAACACTGACTTTACCCTGATAAAACTGGAATGGGGGACACCTTTTGATTAATATGACTTGATCATCTGTTGAATGGATAATCTTCATAAATCCTTTGCCAAAAGTTAGTATCTAAATGCTATTATAATGAAAATAGTGGTGCTTGTTTTTTCTGATTCTCGTTATTTTTAGTTATAGATCAAGTTCTTGCACATTAGACAAACTGGAGGAAACCTGAACCTGCTGAGCAGAGTGGCACATGGGTGGTGATGCTTACTGCTCTATACATATCACTGATTATTGAGGAGGAGGACTCCTTATGGGCGGAGCAGGGATACATACATATTGTACAGATGATACGGTCGTGTAACACATGCCTGCACCTTCTCAGAACAGACTACTCTGGACACGAGAACATGCTTGTGAAGGACATTTCATTTCCATGCTATAACGGAGAACTTAACTTCATGTGAATTTGTTGTATTAGCCCTCTTTAAGATTACCGGATAGACAATCATGATGGTCTTACAGGTATTTTGATGTTGTGCATTTTCAAATGAAGTTGTGTATTTCCTCATGGTGCATAATCGTGATTTATTTTCTTGTAATTTTAGAGCTTTGCAGTGTGGTGTCTACTCGCATCAGGTAGTAGGCCTACAATAAATGTATTATTTTATACACAATCAATGATGAGAAACAGAAAGTATAACTAATCAAATACTTCTTCTTCCTCCAGACCTTCATTTCTTTGTCACTGCATTGGAAAGTAAGCGGTCGGTTATTTTTTTCGGCTGAGTCCTTCAAGAAATGAAGCACTATTGCGCAGGAGATTGGCGATGTCGATAACTTTCCTCCTCCACAGCCTGTAAGACAGCCTGGTTCGATGAGCGCAATGTGTCCAGCAACGGAGACTCTGAGCTTCTGAGTGACTTGAGAAGGAAGCACTGGACCAAGATCTGCTCCAATCCGGTGGACATGGAGGCTCACACCGTTTCTGGAGTCAAGTCGCAGAACACCGGGAACACCTTCCGCACGTAAAGACTTCCCTTCTATACGACTGCCTTCACATCAGTACTATAAGAGTCATCATATTGAACAAAGTCTGAAGCCAAGAACTTCAGTCAAAAGTTCATTTAAATTTCTTAAGGTATTTTGAATACAAATGGAAAAAACTTATTTGTCTTGCAGATATTACCACTATATCTTCCTAATGCTCCATGTTAGTCGCTTTAGTTCACATAAAATATTGGATATTTGTTGTTATATATGTTATCTGCTGCTATGGTTTGAATGGCAGCATTAACAGTTAATGCTGCCAAAATGTTATTTAACAGTATTTTATATATAACTTTAACATACCGTTAAATATTCACATCCTTCGCATGTAAATTAACAGTTAATGTTAATTTACATGCGAAGGATGTGAATATTTAAATCCATGTTGAGATGTGAAGTGGAAATATATCATAAAAGTGCTTACTCTAGAGTAGGTGACTTCTAGAGGATCAATACACACTGAGATGAGGCTTCACTTATTACTAAAACAGGACTGGACTCAGACTTTTTCACATATGTTTTTTAACAGGCGTTACATTATGATGGGATGGTTTTGTTTTGCAGTGACAGTGCGTCAGAGGGCCTCATATGCCTTAACTCGGACCAGAAAGTGAGGCCGTGCTACGATTACAAGGTCATGTTCACCTGCACGGGACAGTTCTGCTCAGGTACGGTGTTTGCAACAGGGTGGACTCCATTACGCCATCCTAGTTTTTGACGGATTCACTACAAGCTAAAGAAAACACAATAATTCTAGTTGCAGGTGAAAACATGCATGCTACTGTATATTCCATTTCTGATGGTAGATCCCCAAAATGAAACACACTGTCCCTCTACGTTCAAGGAAGAACACCAGGGTTAAGCTCTGAAATGTGTGTTTCTTTGATTCCTCCTTATTTGTAGAGTGTAGGACGCGCTGGTTTGATCATGATGACCCAACCGGAAACGGAGACTTTGAGGTCTTCAGTGACCTCCGAAGCATATACCCGGGAGAAATCTGCCCTCAGCCGATAGCCATCGAGGTCCAGACCATCTCTGGGGAACCTGCCTCCTCCACCTCCAATACTTTTTTAAAGTAAGACTAAACATAAACTATTGTTTTACCTGAGGAGAGATGCCCCACACTCACCACCCCTTCTTTCCTCTTGTGTGCAGTTATGATGCCACCTATGGGTTTGCTTGTGTAAATGCAGATCAGGGGAGCAAGAGTTGTGAAGATTACAAAGTCAGATTTACATGTCCGAATGAGTTCTGTCAAGGTACGTATCTTATTTAGCTTTAGACTGAACATACACTAATTAGTTGTCTTATTGCCAAGTCAATTATTATCATTCTATTCTCACAAAGCATGCAGGTCTGATTGATTTTAATCTCTAAAGATCTCCAAGTGAATGTGAGAACTCTAATAGAAAAACTGACCATAGTGTCTTGCCCAGTACATGCTGGTATTGACTTATCTATGTGTACAAGGTGTTTCTGTAAATTAATATAAACACGTGGTGAGAAAATGTCTCAAGAATAAATAAAATCAAATAAATCTTCTTTATAACATTCACAATGTCAAACAAAACACACTCTTGCTTTGGCTTCAGTCAAGTCTGAATGTGTTATTTCCACTCAGTGTCAGAGCAGTGTCGAACACAGTGGCTGAACAGTGACGGCCCGTCAGAGGAGGGGGATGTGGAATCCATAGTTCAGCTACTGAAAACGTTCCCGGGTCAAGTCTGTCGGAACCCAATCAGCATTGAGGCCAAGTCAACAGGGGGAATCTCTGCTGAGCACACCGGAGACACCTTCCTCTCGTAAGCACTTTTTTTAATCAATCATACAGGTCTGTGGCTTTTAGAATCAGTATTTTATCTTGCTTGTATTTATATTCCAGCTACGATGTTACGTTTGGATTTGCATGCATCAATGGAAAACAGAGCGGTAAACAATGTCAGGATTATCAGGTGATACTGACCTGTCCCTCGGATTTCTGTCAGGGTAAGTTTGCGTGTTGATTTATGACTTTATGCTGTAAAACTTTAGTTTGGAGAAAACATAGGAAAACTGTAGATTACCTCAAAGTCTTAATATACCGAGAGCCTTATTGTATTGATGATAATGAGTGTCTCAACCTGTAAACCCGAAGAGAAATCTCAGAGTATGCCTTAAGTGTTCAATGTTCTTTTAGGCTGCAGGACAGGCTGGTTCAACATGGACAACCCCACATCGCGAGGGGACTATGAAACCCTCCTCCAGCTGCAGATGCTGTATCCCAGTCAGGTCTGCTCCAAGCCTGTGGCTATTGAAGCCATGACAGTGTCCGGTGTCCCTGCGCACAAGACCGGTGACGTCTTTCAGATGTGAGTTGTAGGACAGACGCCCACACTGCCCAAGTGTTGATGGATACACAAACACTTGTCTTGCATCATAGAGAGTCTGCAGCGGCACATGAAAATGATGTTGTGTAAGTTGAATTGATGTGAAGATGATGATACATCTCAGAACATATGCTGTATGGATTTGAGCCTGCAGAGATCAATAATACCAAACTGCATGAATAGCAACTAGAAAACGCACGACACCGCTACATCGTTATGAATTCCAGTGTTTGAGGAATAGTTGAACTTGTTTGTGAAAACACTATTTTGCTCGCTTGTTGACAATTAGGTGGGAATATTGATGCCACTCTTATGTCTGTATGGCGAATACGAAGCTACAGTCGGCAGGTAGCTTAGCTTAGCTTAGCATTAAGACTGGAATCGAGGGGAACAGTTGGCTTGGCTTTGTTTGACTTTTGAGTCTTAATTTATAAATACCTGTTCTTTTTTCTATTAAAACATGATACATTATTTTAAACATCATACATTAAAAATAACCTCTCTCATCCTTTTTTTCCCCGCCCACACTTAGCAGGGGAGGGGCAAAATATACAAAAGGGTTCCTTAGAAGTCCTACCAACAGTACACTCTGCAGATACATACAACCGTACCAAGAGAATGACTGCATGCTGGCCTTTTATTATAAATATAAATACATTTAACTTTCATTACAAATCCTTATGACTCATTGGCTTGATTTTAAGTGAGCGGGTCAATATGACCCTGAACAGCACAGGTGTCTCATCTCTATTTATCTACATCACCCCATGACAAACATTTATTTCAATGCAATTTATATATAGATTGTTCCAATGTACCCCAAAATAGAAAACAATCTTACAGCAAGTGGCTATGATTAGGTCAGACACACAACCCCCGGTAAAGCACACTGCATTGTTTTTACTTTGTTTTGTGCAGATGAAACAGTATATACAATGCTAATAAGTAAGCTTTGGAGGTGCTTGGCAGAACCTACAGACAGACTGTTGTTACGCTCCGCTCCGCTAGCCTGCTGCTCCAGGTAGCTTTGAATTTACCGTAGACATGGAAGTGGTGTTTCACAAAATATTTAACTGCTATACAACTTTTAAATGGGTAGTCCATGGGTATAGCTTTATTTATTTTTTATAAAATGTGTTTTGCAAGTTTTCTTACTGTATGTTTTACAGATATGACGCAAGTCTTGGCTTTGCCTGTGTGAATGCTGAGCAACCAGGTGGAAAACGCTGTCAAGACTACAAGGTCCGCCTCACATGCCCGCTGGCTTTCTGCTCAGCGTAGCCCATCGGCGCAAAATGTGTAATGACTGAATAGCCAACATAATATGTGATCAAATATCATATTCAATATTTGTTGCTGTAAAGTGCGTTGTTCCGCCACTCTTTATTTAGTCAGACCATTTAGTCTTATTCTAAATAACCTAGTGTCTCATTCAGGATTTGAATAAGAGAGCAAGCGGAGACACAAGGATGTGCGATACATGTTTTTTTATTAAAGGGTAAACCCATTCGTCAAGTACCATGCAGGTATTTTGTATTTCTTTTTATTTGTCCATTAATCTCTATTTATGTGTATCAGTACATTTCACTGGAAGCAATTTAAAAATAATAATAATAAATATATATATATATATATATATATATATATATATATATATATATATATATATATACACAAATATAAGTAATATCTTACCATGCAGTGAGTCAGTGGTACCAATTCTGGTGGTACATTATACACAATGAATAATTAAAATGGTTAATAATACTCAGTATATACGTAAAAAAGATATATATATATATACTCTATTCATCCTGGGGGAAATTTCTTGATGCAGCAGCTAACATGTTTACATAAATACACGACCAAATAAAATAGCAGGGCATATTACATTTATGAATTTAAATAATAATAAAGAAAATGTAAAGTGAAGTGTATATATTGTATTTAAAGTATAAGCTGCAGACCTGCTGTCAGTTGTAGTCTGTCTCTGTCACACGGTATTGGGAGAACAGACTGGATGAAAGCAGACTAGAACAGGATCAGAATCTTCTGAGGCAGGTTGTACTTCCTGAGCCGGTGCAGGAAGTACAAGTCTGCTTTGTCTTTTTCATGGATGGTGTGAATGTTGGAGATCCACTTCAGGTCGGGGGAGATTGTGGATCCCATAAAAGTGAAGGTCTCTAATCTGGCTCCTCATCTGTTGAGAATACTCTCTGCCTCAGCTCTCTACTTAAAGAATGTGTATAAAGTCCTGACAAGCACTAACGTATACATTAATACATGTGTTGTTTTTCCTATGGCTCTGAAAACGCACAGAATGTACTCTTTAAATGTTTACTTACTAAAAACAATCCAAATATGATCTTATAAGAACATTTTAAACATGAATATAATGCGTACCTATCTTTTTTTCATACAATGTGTTTGTTGTGATGGCTGCCATTTTGAAAAGACCGGCAAAGGCAAATTGGCAAGGCCCCCACGAGAGTGATGTCCTTTTAAAGGAACATCGCGGGAGGAATCAACAAAAAGATAATGTGCACTACAGTGAACAGAAATGAATTTTACGGGTCTCAGGAGGATATTACTAGAATAATAACATCTTTTGTATTTTACATTTAAGCGCCATTTCATCCATTTATTATAGAGAGCTATATAAAATAACTGTGAAGTCTATTTAAAATAAAACATTCATTGATGTTATTTATACACCAAGGCAATTACAAATGCATTTTTGTTTTAGCTTTCTTAATGAGAACATTAGACCCACATAATATACAAAGACCACCAGCTGTGGTCCCATGGGGACCCCAATAATTAACTATAGAAGTAGGCTGCACAACAAACTGCAGTCGATCACTGGAGATCCTGGCAAACTCTGCATTTTACTTTACTCAACACTTTATCTTGTTTCCCCCCTGTATATTTAGTATTAGTATTTAGTATTTAGTTTTGTGTTTTATATTTATTTGTATTGATACTCTGATGGGCACCGCTGCTGTGGTTTATGAAATGTCCCCACTGTGGGACGAATAAATATATATCATATCATATCATAATTGCATATTGTGTTCAATGTAAATGCACGGAGGACATGAGACAATGTATTTTTTAAAGCACTAGTTAAAACTGAAAATCAATGATATGAAGCCATTAGGACTAGATTGATTGAGACAGTCATTACAAATGGGAATGATACAATAAAGCACCTTTTAGATATGACTAAAGGCATAGGTCTGCGGGGACCCCATAGTGAAGGGGATAGTCTGTTACTAATAATCCATGTAGCTAGTCATTTAACAGTTAATGAGTTTAACTCTTATGTTGAGGGTTGCTATTCCACTGCATGATCCCAAGAACTGTGACGTGTATGTCGCTGTGGTAACGGGCCGCACAGAAAGAATGAAAAAAAAAAGAATCGAGGAAAAGAATCAAAGCCTTAAAAATATTTTATTTTGAAATATGACCGGATACATCCGCCTGTGCATCTCAGCCTCTCGTCTTGATACCTGTAAAGAGGCTACGTGATACCGTTACCCGAAAAATGAGACTTAAATGTACGTTTCAACTCAGAATATTCTAGAATGGCCAAAAGGTTCTGAAAACTTGCAGAATACAAACAATCAGTGTGAATATACAGATCGTAATCAGTAATTAAAAAAATAAAATAATACAAATGCAATATTGAGAATATTGGAGGCTAAATAAATGAGATAAATATTAGTTTACTTTAATCCATTAACGATGTATTGTAGTTTTGTATTACATCAAACATGAAAGACGTATTTCTTAATAAAAAAATTTACTTTCAGTCTCACTCTCATATGGTTAATAATATATATGAATATTCTTATTTTGTTTTTAGATTAAACGACAGCGTTTTATAAACGTGGATGGTCTATATTTCTCTCATCATGTATTTAGAAACTAATTTTAGCGGTACGATTTGTTATCCGACCGCAAGCTTAACATATTAAACGAAACGAGACACAATAGGAGCGTCATTTCCGGTGGAATATTTCCAGCGGATTTATCCTTGCTCTTTAAAAGGACACGCTGAGAACTCATGTGAGAAGTTGAGAGGTAAACGTCCTATGTTATGCATACAGTAGTCAGCGTAGTAACTCAAAATAGGGGAGGTCAGTGAAGGGACACAGAGATCAACAGCGTGATAAAGAGGAAAGAACCAACAAGCTCGTGCGCACTTACAGTCTCCGTCATTGGATTGATCTATACTTCGTCATCTTTGGAGGTCCTTTCGGGTAAGATGAAACAATATGCATGTGTATGTGGTACCTGTATGTCCATCATAAATAAAGAACATGGATATGTGTAGAATAAAATATAGGCCTGCATCGCACGAGTGGACCGTTTCATTGTGACGCAGTTGCGGACACGCTCTCCAGAGTATGAATGGTGGGGCGTTTAACGGCTCTAAATATCTTCACCATCAACCAACTTTGAGTGATAATCGATTGGGAAAAATCCCTGAAACCACATTGATCCGGGCTAGAAGGTTATACAAGAAGCAATAATATAATAAAGACATTTTCTCAATTTTTTATATAGAAAAAAAAAAAAAAACATGTCGGCAAATGGACAAAGCAGTTTCACTTTACAGCAACCATGTAATGCAGCACACACTTAGAATGATCTGCCACCGCACCTGTCGAATGTTATTACCTCTTGCAATGTAATGTGGTGCGAACAAATCACCAAAAATCCCCGCGCGCCGTATTGTTCTGAGGAGTGTCAAGAGCGAAATAAAGGGTGCGTGATGACAAATGGATTTTACAGGAGAAGTGAGTTATTTACCTGTTACTTTGCACCATTTGATTTCTATATTCTAGCAGGTGATGTTTTGATCTGAGAGCTGGCGCTGAGTAACGTGTAAAGTTTCTGAAACAGAATCACATTTCTGAAGCTAAAAGAAGACCCATGGAGGAATGTACTGGTATCCATCCAATTATTAATTTGAGATTGCGCAATTAAACTTTTTATTATACTATTTAAGAATGATTTAGCCCTATGTCCAGCTAATAAACGTCATGGGATGCAATTGAGAAAATAATAAAGATGTACAACTGGTTACAGTATAGCCAAGTGCATAGGCAATGATAACCCAAAATCCTATTGGGGGCTTATTGTGGCATGATTGTGTACCTTGTTTTCATGTTGTATGTTCATATAATGTAAATGTATCTATCATGCTTAAACAATGTATACTTTAATGTCATAATGCTAACATAAATAAGCTCCTTTTTCTTTATTTCTTTTATAGCTGTGAGCCAGACACAATCATGATCCTGCTGTCTCCCTCCTCTGGTAGGTACTTTTTTCTACATTTCCCCTCATAGTTGGATTATTATTTACAGGGGTGCCGGAGGTCAAGCCTACATGTAGGTCTGCTGGATCTAATTAAGCAGGACAACAACCACAAATGTACTAAAGGAACTTTAAAGATGCTTCGACCACTCATCATTTTTGTAAAAACAAATTAAACACCAACATAGAAAACATATAGCATGAAGTATATATATGAGTAAGTTATGATGTGCAATCATAAGTCATTACAGTACAAATACATTCATGTACATTACTTAGCCCACACAGTTTTAGTATAGTTTATAGTGATAGAATGTTCTATTGTTAATATTCACTTGTTTACATATATACTGTGCAATCACATTACATAATCATAAGCCACATCCAATAGAATGTACAGGAATACATGTTGAATGACTGGTGTATAGTATTTACACTTAATTACAATGTGATTGTCTTTTCTCCTAGACTTTATGTCATTATCATACAACACAGTTAACGCTGTGAAAATGTAATACTGTTCAGTTAGTTCAAGCCAGATTCTCCCTGTTTTGAATTGTTTTCCTTGTTTTCATTTAGTTTTTGAAGTTGTTACCAGTTACTCCAACAATGCAAATAATTACATAACCAGGGCATTCCCATCATGCTTTGCAGTCATTAGGCAGCAATCCAGAATCGGAGACTTGCTTGAACCTGACTGTCTCGGCCTTTATCCCCTTTTTATTTGTGACCAAGACAATGTCTTAAGTGGTTCGAGCAACGCTTGGCAGTGAGACCTGCAACCTCACTGGCGTTGCACATGGAGCTGCATGTGTGCCTCCCTAATTGTATTTACTGTGACCAAAGTTAATGAAGCTGACTATTCCATTAGCAAACTGCATTAACTGATGTGTTTGTTTACCCATGAACAGTTTTCAGATAACAATCCAAATTCCAGGTTGTGAATTGTTTCAAAATAGAAAGTAGAAAGCATGCTGTCAAGTAAAAGTGTAAGTTATTGTTGGCTTTTGCTGTGTCTCATACGCTGTTTTCTTTCAGATGAAGAGTGTCTTGAACACGCCTGGCTTTGGAATCACAGGAAGTTCAGGGTGAAAAACACTTGAAGGGTTGCTACTGCAACGTTTAGAAATCTTAAATTTTTGCAGGTCATTAATCTGTGCTTTCTGTCTTGGACAGTATACTATGACTTGAGTCAAAGCCATAAACTCACAAGAGAGGCAGACGGGAAACACTAGTTTCTTTGTTCATTTAAAAACATCAAGGCTTTGTGGGGGGGAGGAAGACACTTTTGGACGGGGCGAGCCAGTGTCCACAATCATTAATTTCTCCTAACTGCACCGTAAACACAGTTCAAAAAACTGTTCACATTTGGTTTATAACCCCATGCAGTTTGGTATTTTAGAATAAACTGTGTGCTATGACAAACAAAGAGAGGTTGTAGATCTATCTTTATACCACAATCCCGATTAAAGCATTAGCTACAGTGTTAATAATAGATTTCCAAACTGAGTTATGTTAGTGTTGCTGCTAAGTTCTTATCTCAGGTCACCACTTGTGATCAAGCTAATAGATCTCACGTCTGGTACGTGTCTATGGAGTAGGTCCAACTCAATCTCAGGCTAGCCATTGGTGTAGGTGGTAGTCCCCTAAATGTTCATGACTTGTTTCCCACACCAGTATTTGTGTGTATTTGACCCCTAATACGATCACTATTTAGTGATAAAATTCCACATGCATCCTGTTCAGACATGTATCCTTTTTATGTTTTTACTTTGCAAATATTATCTTTTGATATGAAGTGTTAACGTTTACTGCATGCTGCTTTTAGTTCAAATGTTTTATTAATGTTTATTGCATAGATATAACTGATAATGTAATGTGTAGATAATGAGACACTGTAATGTTGCATGCTGAAGGCTGCGAATGAACGAATGTACAGTAACAAATGCATTTTAGTGATCTGAAAGTGGATGAATGTATCGTAAGGTCGGTCTTCGTCCAATAAACATACGTCTTGGTAAGTGATGCTTCTTTTACATCAGACAGGGAAACTACTTTTGAAGAAATATTTTTCGTTTTCTTTAAACGTTAAACACGCACATGCTACAATATCTTGCCATATGTATTCACACTAGATAGTGTACAAAATATTGTATAAATGAATACATTATATATAAATGCATCTAGAACTGGTAAAGCTTTAAGGATACTTTCGGAATCTTTACACATGTTTCCTTTCACTTCAACTGAAGTTTGACTCAAACTGGGATATATTTATTTAACTATCCCCAATTTAAACACCTTCATCAAAAGGTCAGCTGGTATGGTCACCCAATCAAAGATTTAGCTGTTAGCCTTAGCAGGGGTTATTGAAATAACACAGACAATTACTAACTGCTGTTGTTGTGTGATCTAAGGTCTCTTCCAGTGTACCAACAAGCTTTTTCTGAGCGATGACATCACGGGACTCCAGATCAAGGAGTTTGCACGTAAAAATGCAGCCAATGCTCTGTCTGTTGCTAACATGGTCATGGGCATTACCTCCATTCTGAGCAGTCTAAATGGGTGAGTTTACATTATTGGATTTGACAAAATATATGTCAGGCTCAAATGCAGTATGACTGAACTCTGACTTAAAGAATAAAATAAAAAGCTAAATAAAAAACACAACAACATTTCACGATATATACTGTATATAATATATATTATATATCTATATTTTTTTTTCCTTTCTCTTTTGTTTATATGTTAGCCCCTCATTGCCACAACAATTATTAAAATGGGACCTTGACACCCCAAGAAAAAAAATCCTTCATTTGTATTAAAAGTTCATTTGTTTTTCTTCAGGCACCATCATGCTGCTTCTTGGCTGATTCTGATTGGCTACCTTCTGGATTTGGCAGATGGAGCCGTTGCCAGGCGACTCGGTGCCTGCTCTGCACTGGGTTAGTGCAGCGTTGTTGTCAGGAGCTGTTACCAATGATAAACCTTGACTCAGGTGTTGGCAGGCCTTACTTTACAGTCCTTTGTCTGGACTTTGCAATCAGGCCGCTCAACAACAAGAACCAGCAGAAGAAAAGACTGAATACTCTGGATAGTCTTACAAAGTATCCAATAGAAGAGTCATACATATTTAATCAAATGGAATTTGAGATTTTTCAAAGCGCATCTTTTTAGCGTTTCACATATTTTAAGGACTCCACAAATTATACAATATCCAGGTTTCTATTGAGAGTGAATGCCATGCTATTCTAGTTGTCATCCAATGAAAATACAAAGAACATAAGATGTGGCTTGTTTTCAAAAGATCAAAGCAATGTAAATATTAAACGGAGAGGCACAAATAGCGGTTTTAAAAGCTTCCAGTTGAAAGGTCACATTTTCTCTGAAGCAACAAATAGCTCCCAGGTACATCACAATACATCGTTGGCTGCACATTTCAGGGGGCTTTGTGTCCCGACAGGGTTTTTCTGCATGACTTTGCAGGTGGATGTTGTTGTGTCCTCCCACATATTTTGTCAAATGAACAATACGTTTCTGATTGAGCAGCGTAATTCCACAGGATCATGCTCACATTGTCTATTTTATCCCGTTGCTTTGGCTTCTCTGCATATCTGAAATTGCCAAAATTGTTGACCCTGAACCGTGGAATTCCGCCTGTGTCATTTGAACCGGGGCCTGAATCCCCTCCTCCTCCTCCGCTGAACACATGATGTGTGCTCCTGGTGGATAAAGAGATGAGGCATTGGGGAATGTTGTTTACAGAATGGCTGCCCTTTGGTCAGACTCTGATATTTCCACTTGGAGATTTTCACACTTACACAACCCTCTGTCGCTAACATTGCCAGTGACCAAACCGGAGAGATGATAACATATCAACACTTTGATAGAATGTAAACTCATGACTAAATTACTGTCGGCTTTAAAGAAGTGTAATAATAGAAAAGTTGGCAGTTACCCGTAGCTTTTCGGAAGCCAATTATTCAGATTACAATTCAGTCCAACACTTCATATCTCCTTGTGAAGTTCACAGCGCCACAGCCTCTTTCTCAATTTCTTCTTTTTTTCATGTCCAGGTGCGAAGCTCGATGATTTTGCTGACTTCACGACCTTTGGGATTGCCACCTCATTGCTCCTAAGGACATCTGACCTGCTGGACAACATCCTATGCGTGTGTTACGTCCTGTCTGTGTTTGTCCGCCTGTGTTTCTTTTCAAGTGGTAAGTTCCAAAATGTATAGTTTCTTTAATACTGTTTTATTATTTAAAGGACCTACTAAAGATGTGTTCTTGTTGGGTCCATAGGGATCCCGTTCATGTATCGTGGACTGCCCTGCATCTACTCCTCAGCCATCCTGGCCAGTGCCTCTCTGCTGTCAGGGGGGAATCTGGCCTTGCTGCGTATCATTGCGGTGGCCATGATCCCCTTTATGATCAGCCAGAACTTCTACCCCCATGACAAAGTACTGGAGTCCCAGGCCTGGAAGAAAGCAGTCTTTGTTGGAGGTAAAGCCATTAAACAATTACTCCAGTCAAATTCACATCTCTCTGGGACAAGAGCTAAGAGTAATAACTGCATATGCCTGAGTATAATTCATATTAGAAATGCTGCAGCAAATCAGATATCAGGTAAATCATTGAGCATCTGGGTGCGGTAGAGCCATCTAGCAATGTAGTTTTGGTAACGAGGGCTTTTTTAATGCCAATACCTGCTGCTGTGGAGTTTGTCATTTTTTCAGTGTTTTTACTCTTAACTTCTATTTTTTTGTTATTTTCAGGAGTTGTCATGGTGTTCTGCTCATCCTTCCCCCCTGCATGTGTGTACTATCTGCTGTGGTCAGTCTCCTACATTCTGTTCCCAACATCCCTTTGGAGCAGTAAAGTGTAAAATGGGTGCTGGCTTTGTCCACAACTCCCATGTAGGTTAGCCTCTAAGGCCCATCTGGGTGAACTGAGGCTTCCAGACTGCTGCTGCTGCCTACTGCCATGGAGGATCCAAGCTGAAACATGCTCATGTTCCACAGGCGAACACTCGCTCTATTTGACCTTCATTTTAATGTAACACCTCTAAAACAGAGCCCAGATTCAAGAGAGTTAGAGTGAGGGGTGAGAAGTGCATTTTAATGTTACTAAAGTGAGGATGCTGTCTTTTGTCTGTGCTGCATTTTCAGATGTCAGATGGTTTGTTCCACTAATGTTCATCGAGTTCATCTCCCATGTAATCTCTCACTTCTAAATTAGTCTTTTGTGAATGTTGTGAACACGCAGCAGTAGTGCCACTCATGTTCTCAAAGGATGATATCCAAAGCAATTTTTTCAAACTAAATAATGACACGTTATAATAGATCTTTGCTTCTAATTTGGTTAATTCAATATATAACACAGGATCATAACTCTTATTATGATGTGTCTTGAGCATAAATTAACGAGTAACAGTTTGAGTAGGTAAAGCCTTTAGTCAATCATATACAAGATTTCTCAGCAGCATTTTATGAGATTCAAATTTCATATCCTGTCTTCTTTATAACACAGTAATGGGCATTCATACAGCACTATCACCAATTTTAAGTTAACTGTTAATGTTTGTATCAGGTTTGAGGTCTCATCACTTTCATAGTATTCAGGTCAGAATGTGGGTTTCCTCATAATCCACCCTTTTATTTTTGTAGGGGTCTAAAATCCAGTGATTTACAGTAAGAACAGTTTTAACATAACGGTGCAGTCATTCATAATATTAGATTTGCTGTTTGAATGTCTTCAAAACACTTCTATTTTTCTTCTGTGTCATTTTATTTGGTCATTGTATGTGTTTGCCTCTGTTTTAAGAGGCATTGCAGTTTAAATAGCAAATCCACACTGGACCACGTCTATGGTAGCCGTTAAATTTAGGTTGATTCAGAAATGCAAAAACATGCAAGTACAAATACAGCCGTTTTCTGCCTTGTGAGTCAATGTGAATTTACCCCTAAAGAGCAACAATACAGGCTACCCTCACTGCAAGTTCTGCCTCCATCTTAAAGGTGTTGTAACATTGCACTATATGACCACTTCTAGTCATGCGGAATTGACACGTAAAACCAATGAGGAAGTTTCACAATGTGTAATTACACCTCCTTGCACTACATGTGTGTGTTTGTGTGTGTGTGTGTGACAAATTGCTGGAATTATACACAACCCATATTTAATTTTGACCTACCTAACTATAGTTCAGTGATTTTTAATTATGACTTTAATGATTTTAACCCTCTTTAAAGACAATATCAGAACCAAGAAAAGATGAACATTTGTATACATTTCTTTTTAAACTACGTATAGGAGACTCAACAATGAGTTATGATTTTGAGTTTCCCTCATAAAGTTTCCTGAGGGAAAACTAAAGCAGAATTTCTTAAATCAAGAAAATTAAACAAAAGCCTGTATTTTCTGTTTCTGATATTGATCTAAACCCACTGTGGTTCTTGACCTGCACAGTAAATTCCCCAGTGTTAAAAATCCAGTGTTAAATCATATTGACTCTTCCAGAGTTATTAAAACACTAGCAAGATTAAATAAACCCCAGTGTTGGTGTAAGTATTCTGAGTTATTTCCTCAGTGTTGAAAAATCAGTGTTAAAATAAATTGACTCCATCAGAGTAATTACAACTAAAGCCAGAGGAAAACCCCCAGTGATGACAATGCTGTTGCTCTGGAAAGACACTCGGGTGAGTGTCAATCAAAAGGAACACTTCTCAGTGTAGAGTAGAGTAAAATAATAACTCTTATCAGAGTTGCGTTAACTCTGAAATGTTAACACTATGTTCAGTGTTACTTTAACACTCTAAAGATATGGGACCATATGTTCACTGGCTGAGTGTTAAAATGTACTCTTGTAAGTGTTAAATTTACACTGCCAATTTTACAATAACCAATGAAGTGAACACATTTCAAATGTAAAGTGCAGAGTAGAGCTGGGGCTATATACCTGACGTTTTGTATTCCAATCAAGGTAATTTGATATCCCCATAACGATACCGTATATATATCATGAAAAAGGGTGTTTTCTGGTAATTCAAAAAAATCTATATGCAATAACCATATGGTAATGCCTATTCTTGTTTACTCCTGTGTCAAATAAAATACCTGACAAAGAGTACTGACCCATTCAATTCAGAACTTTAGTGCAAAATCATCAAATCTTCTGAAATTATTTTAGTTGCTGGGTGCTTGTTATTAGCAATTTAGGCAATATAATCATGTATCAAGATATCTCAATGTATGTTTTTATGATGATTTGATTGCATAGAAAGACAAGTAATTATCATATTGAATTATTGCCCAGCCCTAGACTCAGACTGAACACAAATCTACTGTGGTGCATTCTGCTTTCCTGTGTGAGTGTTTTGGTTTTCAATCTGTAAAGCTACAGTCATGTACGCATGCCAAGAGCATTACAAATTACAAACAGTGTACTTTGCCCAATGATTAAAAGAAGATCCTAATGATTGTGTGCTTTTGCTTTTATTGTCTATACATTTTTGACAATAGTTTATAATGAAATGACTTGCTTTTACCGCCATGAGTTCATCATATAATATCTTTTTTACTGTAAAGACACAGTATTGAATTCCAACATGACAACATTAGTAGATGTCATCTACTAATGTTGTCCCCGATTAGTAGATGTTGTCATGTTGAGGCAACAAAATGTCAGTTAGCATCTGACCAGCAGTGCAAAGAGAGCAGTATATATACAAATATATACAGTTTTTTTATTTTTCTATGAATAAAACTAATGGGATATTGTTAAATTATTGATCTCTAGATATGTTATTAGATGGATGTTGTCTTACTTTTGGACAGAGACATGCGCTAACAATGCTAACTAGCTGGCAGTAGCATCATAATAAAACACCTGAGTGTGGCATTGACTTCTCATCCACATTTTAAGCAAAATCTGTAAGTTTATATTTCCCCAAATATAAAAAAATGATCAAGCGAGGCTCAGAGGCACTAAAGAGACAGAATTATAGACGACAATCCAACACGCGACAGGGGAAAGACTGACACAATATAGAGGGGGCAAAACAGGTGTACGGCATCAGAAAGTAACGAGACAAGAGTGGCTGAGGGCAGGTGCAGGGAATTAAACAATCAAGGACAGGAGTGGCTGAGGACAGGTGAAGGGAATGAAACAATCAAGACAGAGGAAACCAGAGGAGACAGAGGAGACACAGAACACAGGAGACAAAGGGTGTTACAGTTTATTTGTCTTTCAGGCTGTTCATCGTCAGCTGATGAGCCCCACCTGAACCTGGTGGGACTGCCGGCTATTAAGACACACCGCCACCTGACACTGCAGCTTATATGTTTTGTTTGTTTCAGTATGGTTTGGTATTTTTTCAATACATGTCAATGCATTACGTTTACACTGGCCTGCTCTCCCTTCATGCCTTTGTGCCATATTGTTACAATGAGTATATAAGCTAACACTACATAAGAGAACATATATCAATATATGTTAAGTGTGTCTGTTTCTAATAATTTACTTACAAAGGCCCTCCACAATTCTCTGCTCTATTCATTGATAAAATCTCTGTAGTTTGGAAGCAAGGCCAGCGGCTCCAGCTTAGGGTGTGGAGGAGAGCCGGAGATAAATGAAAAGGGACTTTTATGGAAACGTGAAGCTGCATCATCATCGTTTCATAATCCAATGCCACAGATTGTAGAAATCAGTACATTTAAAAGATGTGAAAAGGCTCAAATACTGATGGCTTAAAGTGAACAAATCATGAAAACTCACTTTTTCATTGCTTATCTCATGTACTGTGAAATAAGACTACCTAGTCAGTTTTTGTGGGCTGCCTGAATCAGAAAACAGTATATAATACGTATTTCCACAATATCTTTCTAGCAAGCCAAAAGCAGAGTGAGCTTTTTTGGAGGACCTTGCAGGAGCTAAAGCCAAGCGCTTCAGATAAAGGTGGCAATACAGGTATACTCCAACAAATAGTGCGAGAAATATATTGTGTTTTTTAACATTAAAGTTAAACATATAGACATGTACTGGTACTGAACCTGAAAATTAGCATGATATAGGCCCTTTAAATAATGTGAGGACAGAAGATGCAGCTTTACCCAAGGTAATCAGTTATACAGTAAGATTGTAAATGACCACCATGGGAAAACATTTATTTTAATATTCATACTCATATTGATTGTAGATGTTTTTGTTGTGTGTGTTAATACCAAGCTGCATCACAATCCTCTCTGGAAGCCTAGCATTTGAGAGGCACTGCTGCTGTTCTCTGCCTAATTAGTGGATCCATTTTGTGTCTTCTAAATGCCAAGCCCAGTCCAGACAGCCGCCGAGAAACGCCAGGGCAAATTAAAATCTTCATGGTAGCGAAATCCCCATGGACCAGCCTGTGCTTTAACATTAGGAAATCATGATGAAGGGGCCAATTACAGCCAAACATCAATCTTTGGTTGAAATATTCATTCAAAGTTCAAGAGAAACGTAGGGTGAATTTGGGATATAAGTCGTTACCTGCTGCAGTACAGAGTGACAATCTAAATATAGCTCATATTAGTTGTAGTTTGTTGGGAATAATCAGTCAACAAAAAGGGACTCACAAGGCCCTTTTCCACCAGAAACTGCGACCTCTCAGAGAAGTTCAGCGATGGATCTGCGATGGGGCAGACGCTTGTTCTGACACCACAGCATCACGTTCTCATGTTCACACACTGTAGCGTGGAAGAAGACTCACTCGGAAAACTCCTTAGCTTTAGACTGGTATGTGCCAACTTTATGGCATTAATAACAGTCAGTGACCTCATTCTATGTTCAGAAATATAGTTGCTATATACTGTATCCATTTAATAAATTTGGCCCCTCTCCCTTAAAAAAAAAAGATTTCTTCACATACAAAACTCTGATCATGCTGACAGATTCATACTGAACCAGGGTAATAAATGATTTATTATTAATCATTATTCATTATTAACTACCATAGTCTCTCTTCTCCAGCACACCTTTACAAATGGGGCCATGACCACTTGTCTGGCAGAACTCTAATCTCTCAAAAAACAGACTCTTCTGGGATTTCCT
Source organism: Liparis tanakae (assembly GCA_036178185.1). Classification (NCBI taxonomy): domain Eukaryota; kingdom Metazoa; phylum Chordata; class Actinopteri; order Perciformes; family Liparidae; genus Liparis; species Liparis tanakae. The sequence continues at coordinate 8,835,385 of CM070097.1, forward strand.
AGGGATAAAAGTCTTCCTGGACCTTTGAAATGCTTATAGATGCTACATGTATGGAGACACTCTGCTGGCCTGTTTATAAGCACAATAACTGTGGCTGTATTAAGCAATATTATAGTAGCACCTGGTATTTTTCTCAGGAACAAATTAATTAAAATAAAATAAATTAAATTATTACTTTGAAGTTTCCTTCCCTGACACTACAAGGATTGAGCAAACACACATTCCCAACTTTATGGTTTCAAATCTGGGTTAAAAAAATCCCAATGACCAATTTTTTTTATTTTTTTATTATCAGGAGCTTTTAGAAAATGAGCTCAGCTTTGTCTGTTTGCCGGTGACCGAGGAGGTGGGTCTGAAGGTTAACTAAATGAGCCCTGTCCTGCTGCTGGGCTACTGAGGCGTTTGGTCTCCTCCGGCTAGTTGTGGCTCGACGCGCTCTGGTCTGCTGCTTGCGGTGCTCGGTCCCGACACTAACCTCCCACACGATGACGTTATCTTGTATGTTTTTAATGGTTATTTAGGTCAGGTATCACGCACAAACAGCTGACCTAGACGCGGTCGAAACGCTTTCCCGTTCCGGGGTCCAAACACCTGCTGTCGCCAATTGCCTCTTGATTGATATAGGCGTACACATATTAGCAATAGCGCCATCCAGTGTACACAACAAAACATTCATGCATCTATACCAGATTTGGCTCCTACAAACCAGCCCCTAATTGTTCATGCAGGCAGACATAACAATTCAAACAAATACAAAAAAGGTAGCCAAATATGGAGCCCAGTACATATACATTAATTTACACCCTGCAGCAAAAACAGTTTTGTCCACCATGGCCCAGATTGTGATGAATATGCTTGAGGATGAGCATAGGACTCGGCTAAGACCCTCTGTCGTTTAGCAGCCAGCTTTGACCTACTCTGACTGGTTTCCTCCAAAGGATGAACCACCAATGCCTCCATTTGCTTTCTCTGACGAGTCCTTGTCAACAACATGGTCTTTAACTGGAGGAACCAGGCAACTGCTGTTTTGAGCCTCCTCCAGTTGGAAAAGTAGGCAACACGTTGGTCAGTAGGATTAGGCACGTCCAATACCCTGAAGACATTTAATGTTGTCTCTTTTCTCACCTCATGGCTATCTGAGTCCACTAAGACTTCCAACACAGTCTGAGGCCTTGACTCTATCTCAAACCTGAAAGAGTCAATATCCATGGTTTCCAGAAACATGAGGTCTTCTCTGGACATTTCCTTCTCCTCAGTCTTTTCGTTCAAGTCATGATTGTAATGATGAGCCAGCATTTTTTTCCGGTTCGCACACAGAGATCCTGTTCACTGTAGCAGAGGGAATAGCTGCTCCTAAAGCACCACTGTTTCCATTCAGTGGACCATTTACAGCCCATCCTAGCACGGTCCTGATAGCATATGGGCCATTCCCACAGCTGTTGATGACTTCCCAAGGTTCCAATATCTTGGGAGCGTCAGTTCCAATCAACAGGTCCACGCTTGCCTTCAGGTCTGGGATGTGGACTTTTGACAAATACGACCAGTTAGCGAGGTCTTCAGGTGTCACCATGTCATCAGCAGTGACTGGCATTTTCTTCTGCGTTAACACGTCTTGTAAAATATAAAAGTTATCACTGTCCAGACCAGATACCTCTAAACCACTCACGATGTGAGCTGGTACTACGGTTTCCTGTTCCATTGTCTGCAACAAGAAATTGGTTCTTTTGCCTGTACAATTCAGCTTCTGTATTAGATGTTCTGAGCAGAATGTGGCTGAACTACCAGGATCCAGGAAGGCATATGTTTTAATAATGCGATTTCCTCTTGCAGATTTCACCTTGACGGGGACAATCGATAGAACACAACGGTCCTTACCGGCCCCTGTATGTCCACACGTTCTCAGTGAAGTTGGCTGTTTGTTAAATGAGTTGTTTAACTGTTGAAGCCCTGGTATTTGCCTTTTGATATGAAGCACAGTGGGATGAGTTTTACCACAAACTTCGCAAAACAAGCGCCTTTCGCAATCTCGGCTCATGTGGCCAATACATAAGCACGAAAAGCAAACTCCCTGTTCCCTCAGAAAGCAAAGTTTGTCCTTGTGTTCCCTTCCATTGAACAGTTTGCACTCCTGTAATGAGTGATTTTCAGCGCAACATAGGCACCCAGATTCCTCGGTTTCCCCTGGTTCTGATGTTGGTTTCCTAGCTGCCTCAGGCCAGTCCCTAGAGGCTACTGTGGTCGCAACCACATTTCCCCTCCCTCTGCTGCTGGGCTGGGATTTAAACCTTATCCCAGTAACACCAGTTGATGTGTCCTGTATGTCACCAAACAAAGGGTCGAATTTTGACATGACGCTCCATGAATGTGACCAGATCTATGAAGTGAGCTCTCTGGCTTGTCGTTTCCATAATCCCATGAGCTTTGGTTCTCCATTGCTCCCTCATCTTGAACGGTAACTTATGTTGGCAGCTACGCACTAGCTCTCGTGGTTGTCCTCTTGTGAATTGTTCCAAATAATACAAACAATCTGCCTTTGGTGCCTTTTCCTCCACTCCTTGTTCAAAGGCACAAAGGTTTTGTACTGTAGAGGGTCCCCTTCGAATGTAGGAATGTCTCTTGGCGGCAGAGATGAACGCTGCTGTTGCACCAGAGAGGCAGTTATTTCATTTTGCTTGTGCATGATGGCAAGTATGTCTTCAGTAGGATGTGTGCGGATTTGAGGGTTGGTAGAATGCCTTTCTTCGTCCTGAGCGGATATTAATTGATGCTGAACATGATGCGCTCCCAACATACTGTTGTCCTGCTGTTGTTGGTTAGGACTATATCGCTGTTGTGAAGTTGTTTTAAAGCTTTGTTGTGTTTGCTTTGGTCGGACATCCTGTAACAGTTGTATACTCCATTGTGTCATGTCGCCTTGCTCATTAGATTCTGCTACCGGCATGTACTCCTTTGCCATTGGGTTTAAACTGTTGAGAATTTCTTGTTTCCTTTTTTCCTGGTCGAAATATGAAGCCATGCCATCGGAGGGTGCTTGAGAAGAACCTTCCAGATCAGCGGCCTGTAACACTGCCAACATAGCAGCGGAAGCAGCTAGTTCAGTGTCCAAGTCATGCTGTTGTCTTCTCCTCCTTAGCTGTTGCTCCTGCTCTTCCAGTGCATGGCTTTCCTTTAAAGCTGCCGCACGAGCGATCAATGCAGCGCTATTTGCCTCCACTTGTATCCTTTGTAAGATATTCTGAAACTGGGCACTCCGCAGATGGTGGAAAACAGGCTTCCAGATGCGCATGTATTAAGTTATCAACATTTAATGGCAAGAAGTGTAAAACAAACAATCAAAGCTCACGATACATGATCTTTCTTGTTTATAATATTGTAGTACTGCCATTGTAGTACAGTGGCAGCAGTGTTGTTACTGATGCTTTGGATGAGATACAACCACAAGAGGGCAGACTTGCTCAAGAAATAGCCTCCAAACAGTAACCGAGTCCTCAGTTCTGAGAGCAGGAAAGGTTGCAATTTGCATACTTTTTAAATAATAATAATAATAATAATAATGACAAATAATCACACTTTGTAGTCCATTGGAAAATTGCTGTGAAACTGCAGGTCGACTATCAATCAGCGATTCCCACGTGAAAAGATGTGTCCCGGGGCTGGAGCCCTGCCTTGCTCACACACCATGAAAACCAAATCCAGTCCTTCTCAATAACAGAAGCCCCGCCCCTTGCCATTTATCATTGGTTCAACGGAGATACCCTAGGACCGTCCCCCAACCTCTGATTGGACAGAACGCTCCCGCATTCAAGAAAGCAACACGGAAAAAGATCCCAAAAGTTATGGAGTGAAGCCTCATCGGGTCACGTCTGTTGCATGGCTGCGTAGTTTATTATTAGTATCAGTAGTAGAAAAGCGTGGCAGAGCACCGGGAGCGTAACGGAGAACGAGACGCGGGGCTTCCGTTTGTCAAGGATCGTATGACCGACCCGACCGAGGGCCAGGTATGTTTTCCCGTTTCCAAGGACTGCCTTTGCTGATGTCACCGCGGAGGGGGGCCGGAGACGAGGACAGGTGCGCAGAGTAAAGTTGACTCCGTATGCTCGGATGAGGAGGAGCTGTCACTGGACCGAGGAAGCAGCCTTTTTGGAAAGTATTTTCTTTTTAAAGTAGTTTTCTGGGCAGTTCGGTTGTCTGGTATTTTTTTCTGAACTCGTGAAATATATACTCCACGCTTTTCTGGAGCTCGTGGGCTCTCTCTGCGCACAGGGTCCGTCCTGCTCTGCGAGGTCCTGGGTTGTGACGGAGGGGAGGAAGCCGCCGTTGTTTTTGGAAAGTGCACATCGCAGTGGACTGGTGGGGTCTGCCGCACCGGGACCCACACTTTCCGCTTCAATGCGACACTGACGCAGCTGATCTCGCATCCCAGTCGCCGACACGGTGATGCTCCGTTAATTCAATGTAAGGATCGATTAGAGGGAGGGCGATCTAAAACAAAAAAAAAGAGATTTGTTTACCCGGGAATGGAATACAACACAATATATCCGCCTCAACTTCTCTCCAATCTGCGATGATTCCCCCATGCGTCATTGCGTCTTAGGTTCAGAAGCGGGTGTTGCGTTGAAGGACAACCGTTCTCCGACTTCCCTCCAGGTTTACAAGCGCTACCAACAATGTCCAAGACACTGAAAAAGAAGAAGCACTGGTCCACCAAAGTGCAGGAGTGCACCCTGTCGTGGGGGGGTTCCGGGGAGTTGGTCGCGGTGCTCGAGGTGCTCGGCGGCGCGGAGCTGGGAGAGTTCCCCCACCTCGGACACACATTTTCGGAGGCGATGGTTTGTCACGCCGGGAGGGTTCCCTGCAGCGGGGACGTGCTGCTGGAGGTCAACGGCACTCCGGTGAGCGGACTCACCAACAGAGACACGCTGGCCGTCATCCGCCACTTTCGGGAGCCCATACGCCTGAAGACTGTGAAACCAGGTGTGTATTTGAACCCCAAAGCACCCCCCCTCCCCCCCCCACCACACACACACACGCATACAGACAGTTACATCACTAACTTGGTGATTGAGAAGCTTGGGACAGGTGGGACTGTAGTATGGTGAAGACATAAGAGACACAGCTGTTTGTGTTTGCCTGAAGGCTTTGTGTTGATGGATGTGTAGTTGGAAGCTTGTCTCCAGGTCATGTGTGCGTGTTAGTATGTGTGTGCGTGTGTGTTTAGCTGGTTTTAGCATATCTAAATTGTCAATCTGCATGCATCCTATTCATTCATTGTATGCATGTTATTAACAGACTTATGTGCAGTTTGCACTTATTCACGGATCACTGTCCGTCTGTGCCGTGTGTGTGTGTAATAGAGGCTTTGCTGAGAGTGGTACTTTGCAAACACTTAGCTCAGATTTGTTAAAGGCTGCCTTGCCAGCTTGGACCATGTCAGCCTGCTTGCATTAAGGTGAGTCAAAGTCTAATTTAATCAATTGGGCCCTTGTCCTGAAGTCCTCAGGATGCTTCTCCCGGCGACTCGACACCATGACTGAGTCACTTCTAGTGTTTTTCCTGTGAAGCGGATCGGTCCATGTGCTCTGCAGGTGTACCTGTTGGTTCGGGCCAATGAGGTTTTGACATCGGTACCACACGATTGAAATTTAGCATTGTTGTATTGTTTACGTTTTAATCTCATTTCCTAATTTTTTGGACAACACACAAACATGGCAAACATGTATTTTCTCAGTTCCCCAACGTGTGCACTCGGCTACAGTTGCCGTCTGTGTTATGTAATGTCGGTTGTATTCTGTGTATTGTGTGCCAGCTGCTTACCACAGGCTCCTCTGTTCCCATTGAGGCCCTCACTGTGTGTTTTATATCTGTGTCCTCTTCCTCATGATTAATTCAAGCTTCATCCATCATTGATGGCTCGCTCCGTGCCAAGAGGAGGTGGCTGATCACATGTTGGCCGACTGGTGTGCACATACATTTGTAAACTTGGCTAGTTGGGATAAAGGCTGAGGCCGAGTGTTCATGTTTTGACTTGATGATTGGGGACATGTGCGCGTTCATTTTTTAAAGAAACGGAACCGTGTTGCATATGTGACGAAAACCAGTTTCATCAGGCTGAAAGAGAAGAATGTACTTCATGTCAGTGTGCCCCCTGTTGGATCCCCCCTCCCTCTCCCTCTTCACTGCCCAGTTTGTCTTTACTTTATCTTTTCCCCTCAGCCGGGTATGCCTTATCATCACAGTTGGCTCTCCACTCGTATTTTCTTTCCATATCATCATACACTGCACTTTGATTCCCACTTTTGCCTCAGTAACCTTCCGTCCCATCCCTTTCCATCCCCAGTGTAATGTTCTTTCCCCCCCCACACTTTATCCTCTAAGTCAATCTGACACATGTGAAAGTGCTGTGCCACCGTTCCTCAGAATCTAACTCCCTTTTAGTGATTCCCACTAAAAGGGAGCGATTCTACTCGGCGGCCATGACAATTACACCTGCAGCCTCTAAATCAAACGCATGTTTGCGACTTCGCTACAACTGAGACTGCTCGACACTTCCCCGGCTCGGTCCGGACAGGAAACAGAAGTTTGCCTGGAGTGGTCCTCTGGCTCCAGACCAGCCGATGCACTCAGTATGCAGCTCTCATCCACAGAGAGGAGCAAGGCAATAGGCAGTAACCTTGAGGGGGCAATTGAGAGGAGAGGCCTAGCGATACAGGTACCTATGGTGGCTTAGAGACCTGTGAGTGGGCAGCTCATTGACTAATGCTGTAAACACTTGGATCTGCTTGTTTTTGCCTCATGGAGCTTAATGAATACACATTTTTTTTAAAGTTCCTCTAGCAACCTTTATCAGGTCTACAATGGAAACCCCCAAAATGTTTTGAAAACCGTCTGCCTTGTCTGAAAAAGTCTGAATAATGCTCATGATATAATGAGATGACGATGGTTCACATTTAAACGCGTTTACTTCAGATATTTTATCTGAGCACAGTATATAAATGAATACATTTCTGAAGGCACGATACAGGTGGACAAACACTTCTCATGGTCAGTTAGTGTTTATGGTGGTGTTGAAGCGTTCTTCCCTGTGAAGTCAAATAAACTGAAAAAATGTGTGTAATTAATAACAAAGTGTGTGTGTGTATATATATATATACACACACATTTTGTTATTGTGCTACTAAATTTACTTTAATGCTCAACAGTATGAGATAAAGAGGCATTAACCGTATCTCTCTGTTTTAATGTAACAGTCAGGACTACTCTTACATTATAGACTTATTGAATGTGTATGGACACAACTTCGATCATTTCTACGTTAGACTTTAGCTCAGTAAAGCTGATCGAGGCTTAATATCGCGAATAGTCTTTGTCGAATCCTCCACCAAAAAAATAATAAGTTCCTGTTTCCAAAATCCACCACTGATGCATTTTACGTACAGGTCGTATCCTGAAGAGTGAGAAGGAAATACAGAACAGATTTTATTAGAAACCTTAACATTATGCGGCGATTTGCTACTCTACCTCAAGATTACGCAATCTCGGTTTTCTTTTTTTTGTCGCAGGTGTCATATTTAGGTTGTAACTTCATAGCTTTGCCATCAGCAGAGCAGGAAGCGCACAGTCAGTGTTGATGTGGTCCCCCCCCCCCCCCACACACACACACGGTGCAGCTGTTTGTGAATAAGCTGCTCTGAACGAGCTGAGGGGAGCAGTCGGGATCTCTCAGGTTCTGTGGCTCCTCCTCGGTAAATGTAACTTCTGTTCCAGCGACTTCCTGCTTTTGTCATATCTGAGACAGAAGTCCAGTCCAGATGTGTCTCAGAATATGATATGATATATACCTTTATTCGTCCCACAGTGGGGACATTTCAAAATCACAGCAGCGGTGCAAACAGAGCATTAATAAAAATAATTATAAAACTGAATACAAAAAAAATAAATACTAAATACTAATACTAAATATACAGGTGAAAAACAAAGTAAAGTGCTGAGTAAAGTGTTGAGTTTATATACATTGAAAATAAGATGACAACTGTACCCAGAAAACTAAAGTACCAGAGTACAGTCCTTTCTCTTTACGCGTTAAGTGAAGAAAAAAAAAAAATATCTATGAACGATGCTTTTAAACTTTTCTTAAAATACAAATATGTCACTGTCAATGTTCTATGGTTCCATAAATCATTTTGGATCCAGTTCCTGCTCTCCAGCTTCAAGCATGGAAGCCATTCAGTATTCTGAGTGTGTGTGTGTGTGTGTGTGTGTGTGTGTGTGTGTGTGTGTGTGTGTGTGTGTGTGTGTGTGTGTGTGTGTGTGTGTGTGTGTGTGTGTGTGTGTGTGTGTGTGTGTGTGTGTGTGTGTGTGTGTGTGTGTGTGTGTGTGTGTGTGTGTGTGTGTGTGTGTGTGTGTGTGTGTGTGTGTGTGTGTGTGTGTGTACTTTTCGCAGCTGTACACCTGATGTGACATCCACCCATCATCCCCTCCCACTGGCTGCTCTCCCGGCTCATTCCACAAACCTGTCACACTTCTCCGCCCCGCCAGCCTGTCAGTGGCGAGGGACGGCGGTGCGAGCGGATGGGCACACTGAAGCCCCCCGATCGGCGGAGGCTGCCGCGAATACCAAAGCACGCCTCCGACACTCTTTTCCATCCCTCCGTTTCTCTGTGGAGCAGCCCTCTCCTCCTGCTACCCACAGCCCTGCGCCGCCTCACCGACTCCGTGTCCACTCCCCCTGTCGAACAGGGGTTTACACCTCTGCCTTTCCTTTCCTCCCTCCCTTGCGAGGAAAAAACAGCCCAGTGACGACGAAGGAATTGAATGATGGAAGGAGGAGAATGAAGGGTTGAGCAATGTGATTGCTGCATAATTCTTCCAGTCTTGGAACCATCGGGGAAAAGCAGAGTTCCCTAAATGGTCCCCAGATGTTTAGCGGCTTGGGCATCCTTCTTCCTCCTACCTGGCTGATCCTGTACGTGGAGACGCATTGCGGTAACGAAAAGGGCCAGCAACAAAGATAGCGTCTTTTTTTCAGAATGAGCCGTGCCTCTCACTGGCAGGCACCGTGACTTGGCAGGCGTGTGTAAAAGCAGTGGAGATGAGTCTGAGCTGATGATTCACCAAGAACGCCTCTTTCTACTCGCTGGCTGGTCGTGGTGCAATGTCAGCAGCAGTCTGTAGGTTGCTGCTGGTGGAAATGGACAGACACACACACACACACACACACCCTCTAGCTCAGATACTCCTTCCCTCAGCTTAACTCCTAATTGGTCTCCCTCCAACAGCGATTCGTCCCTACAGCTGTTCATCCTTTTCGAGACAAGGTCATCATCCAAACAATGCATATACGTGACGGATATCATTCCTACATCACGAGGAACGATAACCTCCTCTGCTGCTTCACACACGTGCTGCTCATCCTTTTAGTTTGTCACAATGTATTTGTGAAACGCTGCACATTGTTTAAGCTTTCATGTCTCCACGAACTTAGAAATAAATGTTTCCTCTTGAAGAAGAACACTGATCGCTGCAGTTGGATGTAAACACGGTACGTTGCTTCTGGAGCTGTTTTGATAACTAGACCAGTTTTAGAAACGCCTCAGTTGCAGTTTATAATGGTGGATCGGGTGGCAGCAAGTACGTCAGTTTTATTTGCGTGACACAGGAAAAACAACAACACGTGTTACTCACAACCTCATCTGATATATATAAATAATATCACTCATGTACTTATCCTCTGGCAGTTGCGTATTACATGTTCCACTAGTATGACAAAGTACATCGGTGACTTGCGCAGTGATGTTGTGATTGTTTTGGTAACTGTCTGAATCCCCCCCCCCCCCCCCTTGTCATCCATTAACATCGTCACTGTGAGCGATTCCAACGACCTCCTCGTCTCATATAGCCGGGCCCATCTCCCGAGCGCTGTGTCAGCACTAAAGAAAGGTTTGGCTCCACACATGATCAATATGGTGTGAAGGGGAAAATAATGCTCCCACTCGATTGCATTGCTTTAAACACAAGCTGCGTTGGGCGGTGCTTGGCACAGGATGCAGCGATATGCCCTCGCAGAACCAGTGGCCAATGGCCAATGGCAGCTTTATTCCCACAGTCCACATCTGTTGAGTCCGACTACTTGACTCCCTGATGATGTTTGAGACACGAGGCGTAAAGAACTTTTGAGCAGAAATGACCCTGATTATTTTAATGACAGATTGTCCACAAGATGATTGGAAAGAGTCCCCTTGTATGTGGAGCAGCCGACAGCCACCTGGTTCGGGAAATGAACTGTTATGAATCAAAACGCAGGTGCGGATATGGATAGAGCGATTCAGACGACATGTTATCCGATTGTTGATTGAATTGAGCTTCTTCCAGATGCACACTCACTGCCCTCTGCGGAGAGCCTGTTGGGGGACTTTGTTCCTGTCCGCCTCCGTATGAAACGTCCCTCTGATGTTGCGACAGAGGCAATAACCGACCGAGAGGGGAGGCAGCTGCCACGTCGCCGCATTGGAAATTTCCTGAGACGGATTTTCTTTTGAATGAGGTGTTGGACTTAAACTATGAGGATGGAAAAAAAAGAAACCATGAAGAAAATAAAATGGGGGTGAAAGAGGGAGGAGTGCAGACGAGAGGAGGTAGGGGGAACACGAGGGAAGGAGACAAGAGCAATACTAATAATAATCTCGGGGTTGAAAACGATTACGTTCTTATTAATCACCAATACAAGTATTGATTGTCTGTTGTGGCTGTCTGAAATGATTCGTCCCACTGTTCATCAAACCAACATTTACTGATTCAGACGTGTCGCACAGTCAGTATATCCAATCGTGTCTGCAAGCAGCCAGCCTGTGTGAGCTGCCTGCATGTGTGTGTGTGTGTGTGTGCAAGCATGCATGGTAATGACACATCTGAGTGGTTGAACTTTCCACTTCTGGTTAGCCTTTTTTGAGGCCAAATAGAATTAGGGAGAAGGACAGAACGCTCCCATCACCGTGCGTTTGGAGGCTGCCTCTCTTCATGTTTTGCCCATATTCCTCCTAGTTCTGGAATACTGAAGGAGCCAGAAGAGCTCGTGCTATTGGGACATTGTTGGCGTATTCTCCCTTTTTTATATCTCGGGAGTTTATTTTGGAGGGTGATGATAAGACGGATTGCTTCTCGGTCCGTAATAAATCAGCTGAGAAGACTCTATCTCAGAGTTCAATCTCCTGGTTCGCTGTGGTACTTAAAGACTCGGCTGGGCGCCCGCGCTGACGGGCCTTGGGTCGTATTCATTCTGCAAGCGCAGCCCACTCAGCTGTTTGGTCGGGGGACTCCACTTCCGAAGAATCGATTTCGGGCCCAGTCTGCCGGTGACACCATCCGATATTGGACAGATGTAAAGCCCACCGGCCTCCACACACACCTTCCCAGTAAGCGTCTCCTCGGCCAGCTGCTGCTCCCCGAGCTGCTGCCCTGCTGCTGCTGCCAAACCTCTGCATGAGGCGTGAGGGGAGGGTTCCATGTCCGTCCGCGGAAGGATTCACGCCAGCGACATCTTGTTTCTGGGTCCGTACTCTCTTACGGCTCGGGAGAAAAAGTCTTTGAATCTAGCACAAACTTTCCCTTGGCTTCGAGGATGAACTGATTGAAAGAAATTGCGGTCAAAGCCAGGTCACTGTGACTTCACAGAGCACATTTTTGCACAGAACATAATAATTCACATGCCAATTGGGACAATTTCACTTAAATGTCTGATCAGTTCAAATTAGGAAGTGAATAGACACGGAGGGAAACCGCAACTGGACTCGTTCGCAAAGACTCACAACTGAGAGGTGGTGATTTTAGTTTCTTCTCTTTCTTTTGTAGAATACACAAGTCGGAAGGTTTGACACAAAGTCGGATACATTTGTGCTGTCCTACGTGGGAGGCAGCCATTTTCTCACTCTGTTCTGAATGCATCGCCCGTTCCCGTCCCCGTCCCTCCCGCCCTATCCGGTAATAAGTCATGCTCTGGAGAGATGAGGTTCCCTGAGTGTCTCATTAAAATTCATGGGTGTCTGTAAGCTCCTCTAACAGGTTATTGATCAGGTCCAATCGTGTCTCCGTTAAGGCAACCGGTGCATCCAGAGCTGCCGGTGTGCCGTCCAGTCTCGTCTTTATGAAAAGTTGAGGACGGCAGAAGGACGACGTCTTGCTTATAGAATATTTGTCTCGCAGCTCTTATTCATGCTTTGCCTTTGCAGCAGATGCTAGTGAGCTCACAGTAACCAGTGATGTTATCGAATTTGCCTTCTGCTAATCAACCAACCTCAGGAATCAAATTAAAGATTTTTTTCTGAATTGAAAAGAGGTTTCACTTCCTTTTCCACTCGTGTGTGTGTGTGTGTGTCCTTGGTTGACAGGTCGTGGAGTTTATTTTTTTTACGGCCAAAGCACACACGTGGTGACACATTGGCCTGGAGGCTAATAGCAGCAGCCAATCGCTCGCCAGCTCTCGAGGTCTTTGGACAAACTCGGGAGATCACATTCACATTACTCACTGTTCGAAGTAAGCAGAAGGACGTGTCTCACTGCAATCCTGAGGATGTTGTGACTCAATTGTCGGAGTATCCATCATTCATCCCCACTTGACATCCTGCGGCAAGGCATGTTATCTAAACAGCTTTCAGATCCGATGTGTGGCTCCTCACATATTCAAGTCTTGAAGAGAAACTCTTTGTTTAGGCTTCTTTTTAGTCCTTATTTGGAGGATGGAGTATATTCAGTTTTCCTGACCATCAGAAGAATTTTCCATTGCACATTTTTGTTAAGTCCAGAGAGTCAATTTGTGTCATTGTTTTCATTGTGTGCGTGATTTATGTTTAATTTATTAAGGATATTAAACATTTGTTTCACTTTCCAATCACAATGGAATAAATAAAAAAAATCTCCATTCCTCGTTTGAAGGGTGTGCTTGCACTATTTTCCTATTATATTACAATGTTATCAGTTGGTCTGAAATATAACAATATATTGCGATATCTTATCACAACTATTTCTGGGACAATAAACTGTCCAGCTAAATTAGCTATAACAAGCCTACTTTAGGGTAGCACTTATTGTATATTTCTTATCCCCTTTTTTTAAATCCAATATCCCTCGGGTAATCTAAGTAATCTATTCGGTCCTTTTCCAGATGCACTTGTATTTCCTTTCTAATGACCTTCAGCCGGGTGCTGTTGCACCTATGTCTTCTGGTGATTGCTGAATAATGTTTGTCCGGGTTTTTGTCACCATCAGTTTCTCCGAGGTCCATTCCAACCACAGTTTCAGTCAGAAGTATTGTGTTCAGACACATGTCAGATCACAGGAACAAATTTCTCTCCCGCAGAAATAATTGTCCGTATGGATGATGTGTTGATTTATTGCGTAATGAGTTGATACCGGTAATGATGTAATGCAATACCATTCCTACATCCATCTGCTCTAGTGCTTAGACAAAAGGCTGCAGTGTTTATCTGGTGATCATGTGTGGAATGCAGTTCTTGGCTGGAATGCAGTTGTTTTTTGTCGAGCACGGTGAGACGTGCTCGGAAGGTCTTCCAGTGTATCGTTACCAACAGGTGCTTGTTCTGGCACACATTTCCCCAAACTCCTGCTTTAAGAAGACGGTTGCTTTTGTCATCATGGCCTTTTTAATTTCAATGCCAGGCCTTCAGCTTATACCATTGTCCTTATAAGAAAGGCAAAACACTAGCTTAATTTCCAAAGAAAACGCACATTTGAGCAATTCTAATGGTGCTGAGGAGGTTCAAAGCCAGAAATGTAATCGCAAGAACATTTTAAGTCATCGGCAGGATTAACATAGTAACTATTTTCTTATGTTTTTTTTGTCCATTGTATAACGTGCCCATTGTCCTGGTCCTTGTGCGAGTATCACTCTTTATTCCAATTTATCGATACAAACTGCATCTTTCAAGGCCTCTCATTTGTATGCCAGCCATCAAATCGTGTGCATGTCCTTGTGAATGAAAAGGGGTTTCAAGGTGTCTGTAACTTTCCGAACTTTTTGTGATTCCAGTCCAGCGCTTTCACTGAAACATCTCCCCGGAACATCACTTTCAGGTGGTTGCACTCAGAGGGTTCACCGACGTGACTGGAGGATTCACTCACTGAGGAGGAATGTGCAGGAATGCGGTCCAACTGGTGCGACTGTGATGCAGTTGTGCAACCTGTTTTCTCCGTCTCATGTGTGAGAAAATCGCATTGGCTGAAGAACAAAATTAAAGCTTGAGCAAAATAATTGGCTCATATCTTTCGACTTGAAAAGTCCAAAAATTTGATTCGGGAAAAGGAGTTGCCTTGATTGAGTCTGACTCGGTCCAATGGAAAGTCTCGCCCTGCTTTCACGATATCAAGCTTCCTCCCAACTGGTCCAGGGCTTAGCAGAGTGGTTATGGGACATGACTGCCTCAGTGTGCCAGGCGGGTCCTGAGAAGCTGGCACAGCTTTCACCGAAGTGTCTCTATCAGTTGAGAAGTAAACATGCAGACGCAGGCACGGCTGCTCAGCGAATGCGCGCACGCATGCACAAATGATGGATAAAGTGGAGATTTGTTTTGACAGCCGTCTCCCCCCCCCCCCTCCCGCCCGTTGACCCGCTTGACCCCTCACAGCAGTTTTCTACGAGACGACTCCAGACTGGACATGCGGCAGTGAGAAGAAATAGATCCTCTTGTCATGAAACACGCACACCGTTATAGTTTTCAGCACCGTGTGATCCCAATGCATGTGTGTATTGTGTTAATGCAGGGGCTCTGTGCTTGCTCTCCAAATATTATTGTGAAATAAAATTGTGGCCTCTCGGATTCAAATTGTGGCCAGTTTGAAGTAGCAAAAAAGAGAAAAATTGCAAATTTGTTGATTTTCTTTTACTGCCAACTTCATCAGAAATACGTATGCGCATGTTAGTAATGGACATGTTGTTAGCCCCAGCCCTCCAGATGTGTTGGCTAGCTTTAAACATTGGCTTTTAACTGTTAACGGCATCTGCATGTCTGATTGTCGCGCGTTCGTTTCCCAGAATCAATCTCTCTACAGCGGTTTTAGTTTCAGGGCAACAGGTGTTTCAGTTTAACAAGCAACTGTTGTAACGGCTGACTTCCAGCCGAATGCGTCTGTGGTTGCTCGAAGTGCCGAAGCGACTAGATAATAAACCCAGATGAGTAGGTATTTAGACCGGACTGAAGGCCAAAGGCTTGACGATAAAGACTCTGGCAGGCTGTTTTGTGTTTTTGTTAATGGCTGCTGTGGCTTGGCAGCGATGCGGCTGATGACCTACTCACCTCCGCTGTGAGTCAGACATCCTTTGAATGGCAGCGTGTGGATGAGAGGAATTCCTTAGTGGCTAAGATGAGACCACATTGACTCGCAGGGATATTCCATCACTGACGCTCTCATGCTTATGACAGATGATTATCAGTCTGCGGGCTACCGAACCCACAGACACAGCGGAGCTGAAGGACGATGCTAAATGCTCAGTCAATTCGCCACACTGCGGACTAATGGCGGTTATTGATGCACGTCAGTCATTTGTAGAAGGCAGACTGCATTCTTACTACATTCCAGGAATAATCAGTCTATTAATGGCACTTTTTGATTTTTTTTTACCTTTTTGAAAGCTCCTTTTTGATGTGGACAAGTCTTTAACATTGAGGAGCACAATCAAACCTAAAATTCAATCGATAAGAAATCACGGATATTCTTAAAAATGTTGTTTGTTTGTTGCATTCAATAGGCTGTTTATCTCCCAACTCATTTGAACATGACGAGAAAACACAGCCAAGGAGATCAAATAATGCCTCTGTGTTAGCGTTCGCAAGTAAGCGTCAAATTCTGATCAAATCTGTGGATTCTCACAATTTTAATGAAAAGAATGAAATGCAAACCATGATTGCCTTTACATAACTTATTTCGCAAACATACTGGAGGCTGTGTAAGCTGACAGAAATGTTTATTATTTTCAACTTTGTTAAAGGTAATGATCCAAAGCAGGGAAAACCATCAGTGTAGTCCTTAACTGGTGTATGCAGATGAGTTAGAACAGCGCCTTGGTACCTGTGTTTTCTCTTCCACCTCAACCCTTCTGTTCTCGTGGAGCTCTTGTTTGTTCCAGCCATCTGTTTGTTTACCCTGATTTATTGTCCATTTTTATCTCCTTGCTATAGCGAGCGTCGCCGCTACCATTTGCAAATATCTGACCGGCTCGGTCTGCCGCAAATAACGGGCTTCGCACCAATAACCGATAATCAGAGAATAGTTGCTGTTTTGGCTTGAGAGGAGAGGATGAAGCAAGTTGTTTAGGGGTTGAGTTTAAGGCTGTGATTTACAGTTTGTTGTTTACTCTCTGTTTTCATTCTGGTCCCCAGGTCTTGACAGTACCGTAGGCATAGAAACACATTTGCCACTTATCCCCTGCACGTCTGACAAATGAAGCCACGCCGAACTAGACAGAATTCAATATATATATACACTCATAAATATTCTCGGAGGCACACATGTACCGCCATGAGTCCCCAAAGCCTGCCGTTACTCAGTGCAGGTGTATTGCATGTTTACCCTTATTTATATTTACATATTTTGTTTGTATACTACTTTGTATGATCATGTGAGAAAATTTAGATCACAAAAAAAAAAAATCTAATGGTCAGTGCCCAAGTCGTTTCTATTATTGTGATGTTCTCCTATTCATCCATCATTGGCTGCTTGGTGATGCAGGGCACATAATATAATATAATATAATATATTGTCTCTCAGCCCCTCAAAACTACCTCTGTCCACCCTGTCCTCCTTTTTCTCCTCTTTTGTTCTCCTCTGTCCTTCCGTTTTCCCCTTTGCTCATCTATGGATGGTTTACGTGGGAGATAGGTAAAAGTAGACCAGCTTTTATACTATGCATTTATTGTTTATAGCACTTGCCTGCCTCAGGGGAAAGAGGTTGATGGAAAATGGAACAATTCCCCTAATGCACGGCATGTAAACATCATCAGAAGATGTGTCGTTCAGAGAAGCCACGGTGGTGGCTTGATGTGGTTTTTGATGTGAAAGTGGGGATGCACCGATACTGATATCGGATATTGGGCCGATCCTGATTCTCAGAACTGGATTGGGTATCGGCGGCAATGGGGCCGATCCGTTCAGTTAAAATCTTTGTTTATATGCGATATGCATCATATTCTGGAATTTGAAAAGAAAAAAAGGCCGACCAAGCTCCCTCCGTGAAAGTAAGCAACGATTTCCCCCCAAAGTTGTGAGCAATAACACTGTTCAGGACATTCTTTGGTTCACAGCGAGCAGCTGCAGGTGGTGCAGTGTGATAGCATCAGTTTACCTCCTCGGTCTCGTGTGACATCCATCAGCGCCTCCCCTCCGTCTGCAGAGGCAGACTGGCCTGTTAGCCACGCATGTGAAACCAGCCACACTTGTTTAGTGGTTTCGGGGGAGTTTCTAAGCAGTATTGTCTTTCCATCTGGAGCCTGTTTTTCCAGGTTCAAGAATGAGGACGTCTGTCATTGGACGTGACTTTGCCACTCGTGCAGAGTGCAGGCGGAGGTAGTGGTTTCAACCTGCCCCTCTGAAAGCCGGCTGTTTTTCGGGCGAGACCGACGAGAGTCCGTCCGCCTGTTGCCGTCCTTGACGACCAGAGTAGCTGATTGTCTAACGACCAAACGGGAACGCTTACACCCGCCGACATCCAAGCCCTGAGAGTGGAGACTTAGTATATTCTCTTCTTCCCTTTTAAAGAGGGCGCAGGGTTTAAAGCGACACTCAGCCTTACACCTGACCGCACACCTGTGGACCGGTGTGCTGCATCCCGCCAGGCTCAGACCATCGTGTGATCGCAGTGTGAGACACTATTGTACGAAGGGGTTTCAGGGTGAGCCCAGATCAGAGATGAGTGAGGCGGAGTGTGTGTGTGAATGTGTGCAGTGCACATTTGGGTTTTGAAAATCCCAGCGAGACAGAAGTTAAAACGTCTTTGTGAATATCTTTGTGGAATGGAGCCCGGCGTAATGGCAAATTTAAGCGATGTGCGCTCGCAAAAGGGATCTGAATCAAATCTTTTTGCATTTGATTTTCATCTCAAAATCTATCATATTTTCTTCCTGTAAAACTTAAAATGGATTGTGGTCTCGTAAGCTACGACCAACTGTCAAGTCTTTGTGACGGGGTGAGGCTCAGGGGCAGAGAGACGGGCTTGACGCAAAATGAATAACAAAAAAGCACTCTTTAATAAGTCAAGTTTCACAAAAAACAAGGTCCAAAAGGGGCAGGCAGAGAATCCAGGTTCAGGGCAGGTAGTTACCCTACGGGCAGAACCAGGAACACGGACAGGACGACGGGAAAATCACACGGAACTAGAGACGACAATCCAACCGGAGACAAGGGAAAGACTGACACAATATATAGGGGGGAAACACAGGTGTACGACATCAGACACTAACGAGACAAGAGTGGCTGAGGGCAGGTGCTGGGAATTAAACAATTAAGACAGAGGAGATACAGAAACGGGGTGTTACGCCAACAACACAAACATATAAATTATTGTAAATATTCGTTGTTGTTGTAGCTGACGTACGTTATGTTTTAGAGGATTTTTAGATGTTAAAATACAAAAATATTTCTTTACATTTCTTGTTAAATAGGTGCAGTATTTTTTTCATCCTTTCTCAACTTCAAGTATAGGAGGCAGACAGTGCAGTGAGACCAATTAGCGTGACCTCAGCCCCACTGGGGATCTCTCTGGGAATAGGATTTATTTTCTGGTACTGCAGCTGTACGCACACACACACACACACACACACACACACACACACACACACACACACACACACACACACACACACACACACACACACACACACACACACACACACACACACACACACACACACACACACTGCTGCAGTATTCTATCAAACCATACAACCCCCAAACTGCGTTGTGGCATTTTCAGTTTGGGATTAGTTGTCACGCTTGCAAGTATTTTTTTCTTCTTTTTCTTTTCTGCATCTCTTTGATCTGCTTCACATCCAGTACTCTCTCATATTTGTTCCTCTTCCTTATTAAACCTGCTCCAAAGTGCCTTACATCGTCTATGTTGAGCCCTCCTTGTTGATCTTGTGGAATCAAAGGCCATTTGATCATACTTTAATAATGTGTTTCCCGTTTGTAACAGAACCACCGTGCTGTAACGGTTTATCCCAAAAGAAATGTTTATTTATTATAATAATTCTGCTCTGAGACAGAAATGTTTGCCTCTTTGTTTTGGTACGGTAGTAACGGGGTTAGAAGCTCTGGAAGTGTGTGTGAAATTAATGCCATTTGGTAGCAAGGGGCGCCTCTGGGAAACTAATGAGCGCGAAAAGGCATTTGACATTCTCTGTCGCCGGCCGTTTCGATTCAGCGCCGGAGTAGAATAACAGAGAGACGGAAGAGGAAAAACAATGAGGCGGAGAAAGAGAGAGAGAGAGAGATGGAAGAGAAAAAAGAGGAGGATTAGGAGAGGAAGAGGTCTGCTCTAAGCCCCACGCCCCATCTGGGAGAAGATGAGCCACGCTGGCTGTTAGGTGCATGGAGGCTGACATGAAGTCATCAGCAGCACCGCTGAATCAAGGCCAATTGCAGACGATGCCCGCTCGGAAACGTGACGACAATCATGTGCTGATTGTTGCCGACGCCGCCAGTCAGCGGCGTCTGTCCGTAGCGTAGTTACGCTGCAGAGCAATAGTCACCGGACTCTGAACCGAGACCTTGTTGACGCTTCCCTTTCCACACCAAATCACAAAGCCACGCGGCTGTCACCAATACGCTGATGTTTACCGTTTCCTTTTCTAAAGTCTAATTGCAAATCTGCTTCCAGCAGCGGAGTCGACCTTGATGGCTGGAATGGTGTATTTGCTGCGTGCATGCGAGGCTTCTTGGTGCTCTGTATGTGGGCGGATGCTTTCCCCGCCGTGTTTGCTTTGTCAATCACTTATCAAAGTCCAAGTGTGATCTTAAATCCAGCCAGTCCTCTGCCGATTACTGGGCGTCGACTATCTTTCTCCTCCACAGTTCATCGCCCGATGCATTTAATATTTAGCGGCAGAGATAAATTAAATTAAACACTTAATTGCTTTGGAGGGAACTAGTTGCCTGCAGCAGTCGAGTGTGTTGATGTATTTACCCTCACTTACCCTCAAAAATAGACTTTGGTTCTTCCTTTGGTTCTCCTGGATCGAGATAAGATGGTCTGTGTAAATATTCCAGTGCAAGCACACTTGTTTACTTACTGGCGACAGCCTGCAGCTGCAGCTCTTTCTCAACATCTCAAGCTCTCTTTTACATTTGGGCTGCAACTTGCAACTCTCAAGAAATATCTAAAATATATATATTTTATTGTATTGTACATATATAAAATAAATATATTGTGCTTATATATATATATATATATTTTTTTTTTAAAGCACAATATTTCTTTTGAGGAAATTCTACTTACTGATATAGAGCGTGCCAAAGTCTATTCTCGGTTTGACTGACAGCCAACTTTTTGTTTGAATTGAATATCAATGATTTTGTCCGAGCCTTCCCC